>APFE030419132.1:141853-181598 GCA_000404065.3 Pinus taeda
TAATTTAATTAAGGAATGTGGAGTTTGTGATTTGAGTATTACTTAGGTTTGGTTTTGTTTTGTTTTGTTTTTGTTTGTTTGTTTGTTTTTGTTTGTTTTTGTCTTTTTTGTCTTTCTTTTCTTTTTTTTGGGTAAATATTCACAATTCACTAGGGTTTTTATATAGGTTTGAACTAGTTATTGTTCATAAAAACCCTCTATTTGAGTTTGAAATAGACTCCCATCAACAGTCAGAAACTAATCAGATCACTAAGGTTGATGTTAATCTAGTGCCCAGAACAAGAGCATATTTGCATGCAGAAGCAGAAATTCAGCCTCCACTTCCCATGTCCATCATCATACATTGGGAAGAGCTTGTCAACAAAATCATAGAACAGGGCTTGGATATGACAAGGAAGTGTCCTTGCATACTCCAGATTATTCAAAGTACATTTAGTTTAAAAGTGTTGGATTTCTTCAAGACAAGTCTTTTCATCTACTCATCATCAACAACCATAAAAAATTATCAAATCCCAACATTGTGACAAACTTGTCCATGTGAAAGATCATTGTTTTGATATTCACCCTTGTAAGAATTGTGGCCAGTGTTAGGTTCCTATACCAATAGGAGTCATAATTTTGAATGACTAAGGTTAAGCCTTGTAATATTGTACATACCTTTGCTTTCTGCAAATGTTATCCATATTATAAAAATTAAAAAATGTAAAGAGGGTATGTCCTAAAAAATAAATCAAAGGACAAAAATAATACAAGAAGGTCAAAAAAAAAAAGTATATGAACCCCAAAAAAAAATACCATGAAAGTGTGCAAGTCAAAATGCCACTACTATTTGCTTTTATTCTTAATAATGATTGTGTGCAACTTGTTATTCATGCCACAATCCATGGTAATCAAATTTTTTAATCTTGGTTATTCCATGCTTTGAATTTTGTGTTTATAAATTAGAGAATAAAATCTAACCAAACAGTTTAATCTTGGTAGATCATAGTTAGGTAGAGAAAATAAAAGGAGCTCATAAGCTTAATCTGAGCCCTTGGATGACATAAGGTTAGAATTAGATAGATTACTTTATAGAAGAAAAATAGATGAATAAGGGTTTTCTAGCCTAAATGCACCCCAAGAAATGAAGAAAATATGTTAGAGGTAAGAAATGGGTAAGTAGAAGAAAGGTTGTTGAACTACAAAGTTAACTTGATCAAAGCACATGCATCATGCTTAGATACATCTTTCACCATGTATGGTCAACTATGCAAGAAAATACCAAGGCTTATAACTTCATGTGATTAACTCCCCTTCATTCACTTTTCCCCTTTACTTACTAACTTCCTATCTACCAGTATATTCTAAGTACTTTCAATCCAACAAGTCAAAGAGGCTCAAAGCATTTCTCTGATTTTTGGAGGGTCCAGACCCTCAGCTTAATGACTTATGGATGCAAGTACTAGAATCCCCTTCATAAGCACATTCCCCCTTCATAAAATCCATTCCCCTCATTACCCTAAGAAAACCCCTTTTCTTAAGGTTTAAACACCATTTACCTAAGAAAAGTGAAACCCCCCCAAGTAAATCCCTTTTCGCTCAAGAACCCACTAAAAGCCTTTTATCCTAAGTATTGAGCATATATAAAGCTAAGTGCGCTAATACTTACACTTTACCCCTTGCACTTAGAAAAACTCACTCCGCCTGCTCGTTTCATATTAATTATTAACATTTTTATATAAATCCCATTATAACCCTTTTCCCATAAATAAACTAAATCTCTAATTAAAATACCCTAGCCCTTAGTTTTAATAAAAACTATAGAAATCACCCATATCCCGATACAACTCTACTTTATTTACCTAGTCTCGGCAGACTTAAGTTAATCCCGCCATTAACCTCACCTGATTTCCTAATCCCACGATTAAGCCCCACCTGATCGCGTAACCCAGAATTAATCCCTAAACTAATCCCAAACTGACGTGATTAAACCCATGGGCCCCCCCTCAATTCTCGTTCATTTCCTCCGTGTAGCTTTTCCACCTGACTACCGTCCGATCACAATCGTCTAGATCTAATGGGTCATAGCCATATCGGCCGCGCCCGATGGACTGCATTTACCTGCTTGATAAGGTGGTTTTCCCCGACCCCCTCATGGCTATGTGTCATGCTCCAAAGCACATCAGACAAACCCTCCTAAAAACAACCCACGCCATAAAAGCGGTGCGATGAATCTCAAAACCACCTCTCCACCGGTCTTATAAGCCACTTATCCTCCATAAAATATGAATTTCATGCCATATTTAAAAAGCTGCCTGTTAGACTTTAAACCTTGAAAACCCGTGTTTGCGTGCCTTTCGCCTGTTTAACTGTATAAACCCATAAAACTCTTCATTGCCACCCTGAACCTCTACGATGTGATTTCACCTCCTATTACGTTCAAAACTATACTATGACCCCTTCCCCATGCATCCCTGTGAAAATGAAACCATCAAGCGCCCTTCTAGTAGACCGGTGCTTTCTTAATTATTGTTGGATTTTACAGAGAATTAGTCAAAGTGAGAGCTTGGATAAACAGTTCTGATACTAGTCGCAGAACTTATTTACTCCAAGACTTGACAAAGAAACCAGTTAAAATCCTATATTCAGAATGAAGAAGACCATTATACAAAGAACAGAAGATGAAAACAGTCATACATAGAGCTGAGAAGAGGACAACTATACACAACAGTGACAGTTCAAAACAGAGGAACCAAACCAGAGATGCAGTTAGAAGACAAATGAATAAACATACTGAGACTTGACCGATATCCACTTCTGATGCCGAGACACATAAAAAACATAAGAATTTACTATTGAAACACACAGTAAAAGTTTAAATGTGTAGTAAAAGGGAAAAACACAGAAAGGATAAAGACAGGTCATAAAAGTGAAAAAGTATCAGTGACAGAAAGTATCAGATGAAAGACAGAAGTAACTAAAACATCCAACGTAATGATTCAAACAGAAAAGAGCATAAAAATCTAAAAACAAACTATAACAGCCAGTAATACCACAATAGAAGGGATGTCATGAAAGCAGTTCATTATCTGCCTCTATCTTCCTGTGAGAAGATATTTGTATTTCCTAAATTAAATCTCAAGTCAGTTTGAGATATTTGTAATAACACCTTAGTATAAATACTTCATAATTCAAAGTGTGTAGGGTGGATTCTTAGACATTTCTATAGATTTCTTGATTGAAAGACTGTAAAGCCATTGGAGCATTGACTGAGCCAACAAGCTATATTGATGAATAAAGACCCGATATTTCAAAGGATTCATGTGCAGAGCGAAGTGTAGACAAGTATCTTCTCACGTTGTTGTTATCTCTTAAATTTTTTCATACTGTTGATCTAAATCTGAATTCCATAATTGGAATATTGTATCAAAATTTGTTTAATTACACTCTGCTATAATAATTATGCAAATATATGTTTTCTACAAATAATCTAAGTTAAGGAATTCTTAATTTCTCCTTAGTTTAGGTTGTTTCTTTTAATCTATAGCAAAGGATTCTTAATTTCCCTTTGTTTCTGATTACCCTCTATTCCTCGTTTGAATCTCGGTCTGAGAATTCTTAATTGCTCTCTCACCCTGGTTAAAACCTTTTCCATCCCTTTGGCCTAAGGATCTGCACTCTACTCTGCTATCTTGCCCTTTGAACATTCCCTTTAGTGAGTTGATCCAGTTCTGCTACCCTTATTTTGACTCCATATGCCCAATGGTCTAGAGACATCATTCTATCCATCTGTTTAAAGAACCCCACCACCCAATCTTCAATACAAATCAAAAACCCCCTAAACCGTAAGAACTAGCCTAAAATCCTAGCAAAACAAAGCTAAAGCATATAGAGAGAGCCCTCTCTGGACTTAGGTTGGCTAGAGCCTAAGCCTAAAAGTTGGTTTGTAGTTACCTTGGCCATTTCCTTTCTTCTAATAACTTCTAGAGAAAATTCTGAGTGATAACATAGTGGTGACTCCACTGGGGAACAACAATTCCTCAGTCCTAATGAAGCTTTAAGAAAATTCTAATTCTGCATTTTGAGCCTCTTAAAGTTGTTTGTTAGAAGTTATATTGAAAAATGTCACAAAAACAATTAAAAAAATTGAAATTTTGGCTTCTAGGAAGACTCATTTTACTAGGGCTAATCCAGATCCCAACCCTCCCCTAGTAGTTGATAATCCCAACCTGATTTCAAGAAAAACTAAAAAAGAAGAAAGTTCAGTTAGTCAAGCACCTTTAGTTAAAGCTAATTCATGTCCTGATGAGTGGTTATTTTTAGAAGATCTTCCCTTTGATGAACAATTTGGTCTTTCATTATTTAAAGCAAATTATAAAAGTGAAATATACGAAACTGTTCTAGACCCTGATTTCATTGCAGACCTTGAAGTCCAATAGCAATAGGTCAATAGATCAATTGATGAGTACATTCTGAAATCTACACAATCATCCATTAATACCGCTACTACCCCTGATTTTTCTGAACATATCTCCACTACTTTGAGTTCACCATTATTCCCTTTGACTTCAGTACCTTCTGAGTTCCATATTGCACCACCATTTACACCTTCACTCCCTCACCAGCCTATCATTACTCATTCATCACCTACTAGTCCTGGTTCTTCATCCACTACTGCATTAATCCCAACTATATCAACCCCACAACTTATCCCATCCCAACCAATAACAACGGAAAATAGATATGCTCCTCTTGTTTTACCTACCCAACTTCATGCTATGCCTGCACACTATTAGAGTAAGATTCCCTTCTTTGATGCTATTGGTCACTACACTGCCCAGTAGCATGTGAACAAGATGTCTGACTTCTTTGAACTACATGAATTAGATGAAGTCGATGTCCAGATGAGACTCTTTGCCCAATCTTTGACTGGTAATGTCAATAAGTGGTTTAAAGCCTTTCCTGCCAACCATATAGCAGACCTAGCAAACTTCCATAGGTTGTTTATTGATAGGTGGGAAAAGAAAAAGAATCTCTTACAAATCCTTTCAGAATATGAGAATATTAAGAGAGGACCTAACGAAACTGTTCAAGATTATTGCACTAGATTTAATAATATATATATAATGCAATCTCAATTAACCTTAGACCCCAACCTGACTTAGCGTTAATAAATTTCCCTGATGGTTTTGATACTAATATGTCATACCAACTTAGGGAATGAAACCCCCCAACATTAGAATAAATGCAAAGTGTAGCTATTATTGTAGAAGCAAATTTGTTAGCTAAAAGGGCTAGAGTTAGAAATGAAAAGAGAACTACTAAGGAAGAAACTTCACCATCTGATCTTAAAATAGATAACTTAGCTAAAAACATGGAGAGACTAATGGAGAGAATAGATAACATGGAAAGGAAACCCTAATGGGATAACCAACAAGCACCTCCAATTAGAAACCCAAATTTCAGAAATAACCAAAACACAGGGAAAAACAGACGAAATTAGAACATAAGGCCTCCTTTTCAAGAAAATTATGCAGAAACATCCAATCCAGAAAATCTAGAGAATGATACACAAATTAACCTAATGGGAGTAAATGATGAATACATTGTTTTTCTAACCCAAGATGAGCAGGAACTGTATATGCTGCAGCAATTACAGGTACAGTCTAGTGAATCATTTGATTATAAACAAGGATATGACTCTGCTATTTTTGAATTCCACAAGAAATATAATCTAAGAAGCAAAAGGAATGTAGATGTCCCTAAACAAACAAAGAAAACAACCCAAAATCAACCCAAGAAGGTAAAAGAAGCCCCTGTTTCAAAGATCCTCCACATTCTCTCTAGGCATATCCCAAATCCTTCTGGCCCCACAATTGTACATATAACCCCTAATCAACCTTCGGCTAATCAAACATCCACTTCAATTCCACTTGTAAATCCACATAAAGAGATCCCCAATAAAGAAAAAGAAAACAATCATACTCAAATCCCTGCTGCTAAAACTCAAAACCTTCAATCAGAAAAATCCTCTCTGCCTTTCAATTTGGGAGCAGAGATAGCAAAGCTAAAGATTCTAGTCCCTTTAACAGAACTAATCAAGAATGAACCTTACAAATCACAGGTAAACCAGACCTTAAACATTGTTAAAAATGAGGATTCAGTTAATTTGTTTGATGATAAACCAGAACTTATATTTGGTCCAGATGTTAATGGAAAACCATTAGAAGGAGGAGTTCCACCTTTTTACATAAGCCTTAGTATCCATGACAAAATTCTACACAATGCAATGTTGGATTTTGGGGCCTCTCACAATTTAATGCCCAAACGAGTAATGGAAAAGTTGAACCTAGACATAACAAGGCCTTACAAAGACTTATTCTCATTTGAATTTACTCAAGTAAAGTGTCTAGGATTAATCAAAGGCCTATCTATTGCTTTAGTCCAATATCCTACCAAACAACATCTTGATGGACATTGTAGTTTTTGACATCCCACTGAAGTATGGCATGCTGTTATCAAGATCATGGGGAGCCAAACTTCAAGGATCTCTTCAACTAGATATGTCATATGCAAAAATTTCTATTTTTGGACAACCTAAGAAACTATACCGAGAAACCTTAATGAAATATATGGTAAGTAACCAGGATCAACCTCAAAACTTTCCCATCTACTCCATACACTCAGATATTGACTCTTTTATTTTGTATAATGCTAATCAAACACAAGAAACACGTTTAGACATTATTGATACAGAACCAAAATAAATTGCAGTTTCTACACTAGATGAGACTAATCAGACTACAGAGCTATTCAACGAACAAGAAGGTTTAATTGTTGTGAATGATGAAAAGTTTGTTCCACCAGATAGTGAAAATTATGATCATGAGATATTATGGCATTTAGAGTTTGATGGATCAATAAATAGGTTAGGAGCAGGAGTAGGAGTGTGGATATATAACTTGGAAAACAATTACTCAGAAGGCCATGCATATAGATTGAATTTTAAATGTACAAATAATATAGTTGAATATGAAGCATTAATTTTAGGTCTTAAGTTAGTTAGGAACCTAGGAGCTAAAATAGTCTTTGTTATGGGGGACTCTGAACTAATTGTAAAATAGATTGATGTTGTATATATGACTAAAGACCCTAGATTAAGTTGCTATAGAGATACTATTGTAGAAATACTTAACACTTTCTTAGAAACAAATCTTGCAGTCATCCCAAGAAAACATAACATGCAAGCTCATAGTTTAGCAATGTTTTCCAGCACTTGTAAGTTACCCTTCTAACCTAACTATCAGTACACTGCTGAAGTTAGGCACAGACCTGCAATTCCAGATAATTTGAAGAACTAGCAGATGTTCACTAATGATGAACAGATAAATAACTTTTTACTTTCAGAAGAAGAGTTTGTAAATAATAATATAGATATTGATACATCCATAGATCTTAACACTAAGTATAAGGTAGAGATAAATGAGATAGAAGACGATAAAATAGATAGACTTAACCCAACTAAATTCACCAAATCAAATGTAGATAACTTATAACTAATGGAGATTAATGAAATGATAAATGAAGAAACTGAAGTAATTAATCTTAAGGATAAATTCTTACCAAGGGATTAACCCCTCTAGAAGATTTATTTGATTCAAATGATGCTCGTAGGAAACCTAAAATGGAACCATTAAGATCTGACATTGAGGAATGCAGCATAGGCACTGATGAAAATCCTAAATTGATCAAACTTCCAAAATCATTACCTCCAACTAAAAAAGTGAAATAAATTGACGTGTTGAACTAATTTAGGGATGTTTTTGCTTGGAGTTACGAGGACCTTAAATCCTATGACACCATTATCATCCAGCACACTATTCCTATAAAAGAAAATCAAAGTCATTTCGAACAAAAACTAAGAAGGATTAATCTTGTCTTATTACCTGCGATATAAAAAGAAATTCAGAGGATGTATCATGCTAAAATAATTGCACCAATCAGATTTTCTGATTGGGTCTCAAACTTGGTGCCAACTAGAAAGAAAATTGGTGAGATCAGACTCTGTGTGGATCTCAGAAACCTCAATAAACTGTCACTTAAAAGCAATTACCCTCTCCCCAAGATGGATCACATTTTGCAGAGAGTAGTTGGATCAACCAGAATCTCATTGTTGGATGGGTTTTCTGGTTATAATCAAATCTTAGTTCATCCAAATGACCAACCCAAAACCGCCTTTACTACTCCTTGGGGCACTTTTATGTAAGTGAAAATGCCTTTTGGGCTAATGAATGCAGGAGCCACTTTCCATAGGGCTATGGATATAGCCTTTGCTAAAGAAATTCATGATTTCCTTGTGATATACCTATACCTATATGACATTATTGTGTTTTCAAAGTCTGACAATCAACATTTAGATCATGTAAGGCAAGTCTTTATTAAATGCAGGAAGTATGGAATCTCCTTGAACCCTAAAAATCCCTTGTTTGGGCTAGAGAAAGGAAAGTTGTTAGGTCACATAATCTCGAAAGATGGTATAAGAATAGACCCAGCAAGAATAGAAGCCATCTTACAAATAAGACACCCCAGGAACATTATAGAATTACAAGCTTTCTTAGGAAAAATCAATTTTCTTAGAAGATTTATATCTAACCTAGCAGAATTAATTAGATCACTTAACAATATGCTGAAAAAAGACTCAACCATAAAATGGACTGTTGAGGCTAAGAAATCCTTTGAAGACATCAAACTGGCCTTAACTAAAACACCTATATTAATAAGTCCCAAATTTGATAGAGATTTCGTTTTATTTTCCTTTGCTTCATAGAACACAATAGTTGCAGTCCTATTATAGAAAAATGACCAGGGCTATGAACAAGCCATTGTTTTCTTTAGCAAAGCCCTGAGAGATGCCCCCTTGAAATACAATATAATGGAAAAATAGGCCTTGGCTTTGGTCAAAGCTATTAAATATTTTAGGGTATAGATCTTATATTTAAATATTTTAGGGTATAGATCTTATATTCTAACATAGTAGACTACATTCCCAATTCAGTAGTAAAAGACATCCTAACTCAGGATGGTCCTTATGGAAAGAGGGGAAAGTGGATTGCTACTATCTTAGAGTATGATATAGAAATTAAACCTACAAATTTAATCAAGGGCCAAGGTTTGGCCAAGATCATAGCTGAATCGAACTGTCAAGCCTTGGATATTAACTTTATTGCAGTGATAGATAATGAAGAGGAGATGGAAACTCCACCAATCATCCAGGCCTTTCTTGAATCACCATAGTATGCTGATATTTGTTATGTTTTATGGTATGCTGAAGACTACTGCAGATAAAATTCTTAGAGATGGTTTCTACTAGCCTACCTTGTTTGTTGATGTCAAAAAATATGTGACCTCGTGTCACAAATGTCAAATTTTTTTAGGGAAAGAAAAAGCTCTTACCATTACCCCTCAAGCCAACCTCTGTTGAAATACCTTTTCAACAATGGGGTCTAGACTTCATTGGTGAAATCCATCAACCCTCCTCTGACCAACACAAATGGATCCTTACAGCCACAGACTACTTCACAAAATGGATAGAGGCCATACCTTCAAGGAAACACACAGACACTGTTATCATAACTTTCCTTGAAACCAATATTCTATCTAGATTTGGATGTCTAACTAATCTCATTACTGATAATGCAACAGCCTTTAAATCCAAAAGAATGATAGATTTATGCAATAATTACCATATCACCCTTGGCCATTCCATAGCATATTACCCTCAAGGTTATGGATTGGTTGAATCCTCAAACAAAAGCCTAGTAAACATCATCAAGAAGTTACTAGAGGACAATAAGAAAACTTGGAATAAAAAGCTAGTCAATGCCTTATGGGCAGACAGATTGACTACTAAGAAATCAATTGGTACTTCTCCCTATCAACTAGTTTATGGAATGGAAGTTGTCTTTCCATCCTCTTTGGGAGTACGAGTAATGAAGATACTTAAATATAGGTTGAACCAAATAGTATCCAAAGAAGAATCAACCAAACTATTCATCTACAACAAACAAGAGAAGAGGTTTATGTCAAGTCCCAAGTTGTGCAAGAAAAGATTAAGAAGATTTTTTATAAGAGAACCAAGGCTGAAGAACTCTACATTGGTGACAAAGTGCTAAAGTGGGACTCAAGGAGGGAAGATAAAGGAAATCATGGGAAATTTGATTTCCTCTAGAAAGGTCCCTATGTCATTTATGCTTATAGAGGAAGTAATGCTTTCTTCTTGAGATAAATTGGTGGTACAGATGCAAAAGGTGGGCCAGTGAATGGTCGAATGCTAAAACATTACTTTGAACCTAATTACTAATTTTCATTTGTATATATTCTATTTTTCAAAATTCTAGTTTGGATTGGATAATGATCTTTGAAGTTGAAGCCCGAAGAGAAGGCCCTAAGCTTTAAAAGATTCACTATCATAAGTATCAATAATGCAGATTCATAGAAGGACACTTTGCAAGGCAACATCAACAACAATTCAAAGGCTACTGATCTCTAAAGTTCTTGACATTTCACAAGGAAATGTTATCCCCAAGTGGAGCCACTGTTAGGTTCCTATACCAATAGGAGTCATAATTTTGAATGACTAAGGTTAAGCCTTGTAATATTGTACATACATTTGCTTTTTGCAATAAAAATTAAAAAATGTAAAAAGGGTATGTTCTAAAAAATAAATCAAAGGACAAAAAGAATAAAAGAGGGTCAAAAAAATGAAAGTAAATGAACCCCAAAACAAAAAGACCATGAAAGTGTGCAAGTCAAAATGCCACTACTATTTATTTTTATGCTTAATAATGATTGTGTGCAACTTGTTATTCATGCCACAATCCATGGTAATCAAACTACTTAATCTTGGTTATTCCATGCTTTGAATTTTTTTTTTATAGATTAGAGAATAAAATCTGGCCAGATAGTTTAATCTTGGCAGATCATAGTTAGGTAGAGAAAATAAAAGGAGCTCATAAGCTTAATCTGAGCCCTTGGATGATGTAAGGTTAGAATTAGATAGATTACTTTATAAAATAAAAATAGATGAATAAGGGTTTTCTAGCCTAAATTCACCCCAAGAAATGAAGAAAATATGTTAGAGGTAAGAAATGGGTAAGCAGAAGAAAGGTTGTTGAACTACAAAGTTAACTTGATCAAAGCACATGTATCATGCTTAGATACACCTTTCACCATGTATGGTCAACTATGCAAGCAAAGACAAAGGTTTACAAGTTCATGTGATTAACTCCCCCTCATTCACTGTTGGCTCCCCATTAATGGTGGTGTAGAAGGGCAACGCTCCCCGTGTGTTTCGTGGGATATGATTAAATCTAGTGATGTGTTTATTTACTAACACCCACGGGTTTTGGTGTAACGGTAATCGAATCTCCAACAAGTGTTATCGGAGCCAGATTTCTTGAGTTCAAAACACACTGGGCTCATGTTGGGGGGGAGATTGTTGGCTCCCCATTAATGGCGGTATAGAAGGTCAACACTCCCCGTGTGTTTCATGGCATATGCTTAAATCTAGTGATGTGTTTGTTTACTAACACCTGCGGGTTTTGGTGTAACGGCAATCGTGACTCCAACAATCACTTTTCCCCTTTACTTACTAACTTCCTATCTACCAGTATATTCTAAGTACTTCTAATCCTACAAGTCAAAGAGGCTCAGAGCATTTCTCTGACTTTTGGAGGGACCAAACCCTCGGCTTAATGACTTATGGATGCAAGTACTAGAATCCCCTTCATAAACACATTCCCCCTTCATAAAATCCATTTCCCATCATTGCCCTAAGAAAACCCCTTTTCTTAAGGTTTAAACACCATTTACCTAAGAAAAGTGAACCCCCCCCCCCCCAAGTAAATCCCTATTCGCTCAAGAACCCACAAAAAGTCTTTTATCCTAAGTATTGAGCGTATATAAAGCTAAGTGCGTTAATACTTACACTTTACCCCTTTCACTTAGAAAAACTCACACCACCTGCACATTTCATATTAATTATTAAAATTATTATATAAATCCCATTATAACCCTTTTCCCGTAAATAAACTAAATCCATAATTAAAATACCCCAGCCCTTAACTTTAATAAAAACTATAGAAATCACCCATATCCCGATACAACTCTACTTTATTTACCTAGTCCTGGTAGACTTAAGTTAATCCTGCCATTAACCTCACCTGATTCCCTAATCCCGTGATTAAGCCCTGCCCAATCGCCTAACCCAGAATTAATCCCTAAACTAATCCCAAACCGTCGTGATTAAACCCTGGCCCGGGCCCCCAATTCCCATTCATTTCCTTCGCGCAGATTTTCCACTCGACTACCGTCTGATCACAATCGTCCATATCTAATTGGCCATAGCCATATCGGTCGCGCTCGATGGACTGCCTTTACCTACCCGATAAGGCAGTTTTCCCTGACCCCCTGATGGTTATGTGTCATGCTTTAAAGCACATCGGGCGACCCCTCCTAAAAACCGCCCATGCCATAAAAGCAGTGCGACGACTCTCAAAACCACCTACCCATCGATCCAATAAACTGCTTATCGGGGATCGGTGACAGGAGTGCACAGCAGAACGTTGATGGATCGGGAGTGTGGACCTACCGATATTTATTATCGTGGGTGTAAAAGATTTGAAGTCCTGCCTTTTGGGTGTTGTGCAGGAATTCCCATGTTTTCCTTTTTATTCTGATATCTTGACAGGTCCCAGTTTTTAAAAGGAAACCCGATAAAGTGTTGTGGTTAGGTTTTAAGGCTTAATGCCTCTTTTGATTGCTTCTGATTGGTTTTGTGGGCCATAACCCACAGGCGGATGTTTTATTCACAGCTCCTTTGCAATCTTTTTTGGGCTTTTTACAGTTTTTGGAGTTAGGTTTGGGTTTTGCAAGCCCAGCTGCCTATTAAATTTTCACAGAGCTGGTGCTGCACTTTGTACATTATGTATTTTTCTAGATTAATGGAAGGTCCCACTCTTACTTGCTAAAAAAAAAAAAGAAAATCTACCCATTAGACTTTAAACCCTTGAAAACCAGTGTTTGTGTGCCTTTCGCTCGTTTAACTGTATAAACCCATATAAACCTTCATCGCCACCCTGAACCTATGCAATGTGATTTCACCTCCAATTACGTCCAAAACTCTACTACGACCCCTTCCCCATGCATCCCTGTGCAAATGAAACCATCAAGCGCCCTTCCAGCAGACCGATGCTTTCTTAATTATAGTTGGATTTTACAGAGAATCGGCTGAAGCGAGAGCTTGGATAAATAGTTTTGATACTAGTTGCAGAACCTGTTTACTCCAAGACTCAACAAAGAAACCAGTTAAAATCCTATATTCAAAATGAAGAAGACCATTATACAAAGAACAGAAGATGAAAACAGTCATACATAGAGTCGAGAAGAGGACAACTATACACAGTAGTGACAGTTCAAAATAGAGGAACCAGACCAGAGATGCAGTTAGAAGACAAATGAATAAACATATTGAGACTTGACCGATATCCACTTCCGATGCTGAGACACATAAAAACCATAAGAATTTATTGTTGAAACACACAGTAAAAGTTTAAATGTGTAGTAACAGGGAAAAACATAGAAAGGATAAAGACAGGTCATTAGAGTGAAAAGTATCAGTGACAAAGAGTATCGGATGAAAGACAAAAGTAACTAAAACCTACAACGTAATGATTCAAACAACAAAGAGCATAAAAAGATAAAAACAAACTATAACAACCAATAATACCACAATAAAAGGGACAACATGAAAGCAGTTCATTAGTTGCCTCTATCTTCATGTGAGAAGATATTTGTATTTCCTGGATTAAATCTCAAGTTAGTTTGAGATATTTGTAATAACACCTTAGTATAAATACTTCATAATTCAAAGTATGTAGGGTGGATTCTTAGACATTTCTATAGATTTCTTGATCGAAAGACTGTAAAGCCATTGGAGCATTGACTAAGCCAGCAAGCTGGATTGATGAATAAAGACTCGATATTTAAAAGGATTCATGTGCAGAGTGAAGTGTAGACAAGTATCTTCTCACGTTGTTGTTATCTCTTAAATTTTTTTCATATTATTGATCTAAATCTGAATTCTATAACAATTAGGCAAATATATGTTTTCTACAAATAATCTAAGTTAAGGAATTCTTAATTTCTCCTTAGTTTAGGTTGTTTCTTTTAATCTATAGCAAAGGATTCTTAATTTCCCTTTGTTTCCAACTACCCTCTCTTCCTTGTTTCAATCCCGGTCTGAGAATTCTTAATTTCTCTCTCACCCTGGTTAAAACATTTTCCATCCCTCTAGCCTAAAGACCTGCACTCTACTCTGTTATCTTTCCCTTTGAACATTCCCTTTAGTGAGTTGATCCAGTTCTAATGCCCTTGTTTTGACTCCATATGCCCAATGGTCTAGAGACATCATTCTATCCATTTGTTCAAATAACCCCACCACCTAATCTTCAATACAAATCAAAACCCCGCTGAACTGTAAGAACTAGCCTAAATCCCAGCGAAACAAAGCTAAATCATATAGAGAGATCCCTCTCTGGACTTAGGTTGGCTAGAGCCTAAGCCTAAAAATTGGTTTGTGGTTACCTCGGCCATTTTCTTTCTTCTAATAACTTCTAGAGAAAATTCTGATTGATAAGAGTTAGTACACTCATCATTCAAACAAATTCTTCAAAAACAAGAAGCATGCAAGAATGAAGATTCACCTTGGATGGCTTCTTGGCAATGGGCTTCAAAAGCCAATAAGATATTTAGCTCATACCACAAGATTTTTCTCGAGTATTGAAAAGTATTACAGTTGAGATATCTTAATCTTCTCACCTTGTATTTGATAGGGGGGAATTTATTATAGTCTACAAGATTCAAAGATAAATCAAGCGAGCCTGATCGATAACCTGAACTTGTTGCCTAAACCTAAAGCTAGAGATAGCCATACCCATATCCAAAGTTGTAGCTAGAGACACTAGAGAAGCCCATGAACATGCCTTTGGTTGGTTTCCTTCTTAAATCACCGCAAGTTGAGACCTCCCTTTTCAATTTCAAGTTCTTCCTTTTTCCACAGGTTGAGACCTCTCTTTTTCAAGTTGATGGTCTCCATTTTCAAAACATTAGGGACACTTACTCTAGCAGAAGACTAACATCTTCTTGCCAGATTTGGAACTATTTCAGGAACTGTACTAAGAATTCTAGGTTGAGACCTCAATGATATCGATTTTTAGAATATTAGGGATACTTCCTCTAGCAGAAGACTAACAAATTCTTGCCAGATTTGGAACTATTCCAAGAATTGCACTAAGCGTTACAGTGTTAGGGGTCATCCTTAAACCATCATCAGTTGAGATTTATAGTTCTCCCACCTTATATTATCATTTTAGAAAGCACAATTAGTCAATTGTTGCAATTCATTTTTTGCATATTTTCGTATTAGATCTCTCTTCTTAGACTCATATATACCCCTTCATATTACGGGGGGAATGTTGGACACCTAATCCACTAAGGGTTATGGTGTGGAATTTTAAAATTCATTGGAGTCCAAGAGACCACTTGAAATATGAAATCCAAGGGTCATTAGACATTTTATAAATGCATATCATTGTGAATAAAATGGATATACTGATTTATCTTAATTTTCCTATCATTCTATGTGTGTTGTTTAATAGTCTTAGACATGAAATATAGATTACTATTGGCTTATATTCAAGTTTTATGATTGTCATGAGGTTAGCCATACACCATCTCAATGCCAAAATATATTTCCCTTGGCTATCGCAAAGAAAAAAGGGTGGGTAAATAAATGAAGTCTATGGATTAGCCCATAGGCTAAATTCTAGGGCATAGTTACAGGGGAATGCCAATCCTTCTCAGGAGGCCTCATTGCACATTCATCATTCATTAATAAGCAAGGTTTCATCTCGGCCACAAGATGTCTATGATAATATTTCTAACTCTAGCTCCCCCTATTTACATTTTCCTTCTTATGATATTGGAGTAAATGTGCCTCACACCTCTATTGGTTTTCCCATGATCATGATTTCAAACCCCACCCCACAACCCCTGTTCCTTCCACCTATTCAAGAGTCAGCCTTACTCATGCCCTTCCACCCGCCCCCCCATCCACCACCAACAAGCCTTCTGGTCCTCAAGTTGAGCCATCTTCCATAAAGGGCACTTCATCAATATATGGTCATATCCCTTTATCCATATTTCCCATATAGAATCCATATCCAAAGATGGGTTGTTCCCTATGCCCTCAAACGAGGTTGAAAGAAGGCTCCTCCTCACAAGGGGGCCTCATAAGTGATATGATTTACTCCAACCATGTTGGACATAAGTCCCACCCCTTGAAGGTGTAGTAGAAAGTGGTACTAAGCATCCAAAAAGGAAATAAATCCACCATTTCTAGGGCCCTTATAGCAATGTATTCCCTAAACAAAATTCCCTCATGATTGTGCTTTCATTTAATTGTTGTGGGGTGGAGGGCACTCAAAAGAAACTTGCCTCAGAAGATTGATTAAGTCACATAGCTCATATATCATTATAATTTAGGAGATTATGGTAGATGACTCTCAAGCGAAGGCCACTTAGAAGGTTGGTATTTTTCTTCTTTTGATGCAAAGGGTCTTTAAAGAAATTTCTTACAAGAGGAAGCCCTGCTTTCAAGGACCTAGAAACTCCATCCCTCAATTCATTGTATCAGTGTGCTTAAAAGTTAAAGAGTTGGGTATTGAGTTGTTTTCCTTAATATCTATCATCCCTATTCAAATAGTATCTTTCATTGGTAAAGCCTTAGGGGGTTCAACGTATTAAATGATTCCCACACTCTCATAGGTGGTGATCTAAATTTTACTCTTTTGCTAAGGGAAGTATGGGGGTCTAGCCTGAGGAAAGACTAATTGAGTATTTTTTTCTCAACTTTCTTGGAGAAGAATGGTCTAGTTGATATAGAGCCAATAGAACTTTCCCTTACCTAGCATAATTTCTTATCCCATGAATGATCAATTTCGAAAAGTGATCATTTCATGATCTCTGTAGATTTGTTGAACTCATCCTTAATTACTAAGTCTTGGGTATCTTCAAGCATATTATCAGGTCATCTGTTGATCCTCTTTAGGATGGTGTTGAAGGGAAAAACCATCCTTTCCTTATAAGATATAATATTATGGTTTGTGGAAAAATAATCCAAAAATCTTGTGACAGATACTTTGGAACATTTGGTCTTCTCTCCTTTACAAACCTATATGGCCCAATTCACAACAAACATTTTCGGAATGAAGGTGGCTAATAATAAATGTTATTTATCATATAAGGAAAAATACCAAGCTCAATTAAAATAAGTGGAAAAGGGAATCAAAAATATTTATGAAGGAAACTCATTGGGAGTATTCTATGAGTTAGAATTATCCCTTCATCAGGGGTCGGATTCATCTAGGAAGTCTCTAATAGAGAAGGAGGAGGTAGATTGGTGACTCAATGTAACAGCCCTGGTGAAAATTTCATGTAATAAGAGTTAATAACGGAAAAATAAGACCATGGTTAAGGGATAGTTATTCCAAGTTGAATGTTGGGCAAAGATATCCTAGTCGGCATCACTAGATATGTGTGTTGGCTAAGGAAAATTGGCAAAGACTAAGGCAAAGACACTTTTGGAAAATTTATTTATGAAAATAAAGTAAATTATGAGAAAAGTAAGGTGAAAGGTCACAGGTTGCATGTGAGGAGGAAATTGAAGGAAAATAATGGAAAATGAAAAAAATAGAGACCTCATTAATAAAAAGGCTTTTGAGGATCAGTTGGTAACCTTTTGTCAGTTCAACTTTGGAGCTCTCTCATTATTCTCTCTCTCTCTCACTCTTGGTCACTTAGAGTTTTCTTGGAGCACTCTAGCTTTGGAGAAAGGAAGGAAAAGAAAGCAAAGGGAAAGGAAGGAAATCAAGGATCAAGGACAGGAAATCGGGATCAGGCAGCTTCAGCAACAATACTTGTAAGTAACCTTTTGCATGTGTGATTTCCTAGTTGGTTTGGACATGCATGGCTTTGCATGTTGGTTTATGGTTATCTTGTTCTCGGTGGCATGGTTTTTTCAGGTTATGACAATGATTTTCAGCCTAACCTTTCCCTTTTCCAGATGCCATGGTGTTGGGATGTTTATTTTCAGTTTTTGAGCTTTGGTTTTCCAGATGGATTTCGGAATCTGGGGTGGAGGTGGTCTCAAGTTTCATTCCCAAAGGCATAGAAATCCCTTGACCGGTTTTGGTGGGATACACAGTAAAGCCTGTGGGAGAAGTCTCAATTTAGGGCCTAGTGATCCGAGTTTGGATTGCGGTAGAGCTTGAGAGACTGGTCTCAATTTAGGGCCTAGTGATCTTGGATTGGATTGCAGTAAAGCTTAAGAGACAAGGTGATGGAAAATTCCTCAAGGACAGTGATGGATTACAGATGGCATTCCAAGTTCAGTTCGGTTGTGATCGGAGCACCAGTTTTGGTGTGATCACAGTTTGATGACAGTGGATGTGGTTTAACCTCTTGATTCTCTTGGTTGTTCACAGATTGGTTGTTCTATGAGATCCCACATTCATCCTTGGAATATGGCTGGGGGGTGGTTGGCTGAAAGAGAGATTTGGTTCAGCCACGTCTATGGTCGGGTGGTACGTGAAAGTCTCAAACCTGGTCAGATTTGCCTATGATTCATAAAAGCTAAGTTCTCTTACTTTTGCACTAGTTTATATGTGGATTTAATGGTTGTCATATCTATGATATTTATATTTTTTTATGTTGGTTATAAGCATGGTTATATGACTAGTTCATGCCATGGTTATTTCATGTATTTACTTGTAATTCTTAAATTTATGGATGTAAGACCTAATTGATGATATAATAGTTCAATGGAGAAGGTGGTGATCCTCCTAGTTATGTTTCATAAATCCTTTCATCCATTTATGCTTTGTCTATATCCTAGACCTATAGGCTGCATTGATGCCAAGTGTTTGACGGAATGTCAGTCCCTGTTGGGGATGCTCAGACCTAGTCCTGAGGTTGAATTTTGATTTGTTTATATTGTCATCATTTCATTTGTAACACCCTCCTCCCACATCTACCCAAGCATCCGTCTAGCTGGGATAAACATGTGACGAGAGGCCACTATGATAATACTCAACCTGCTAAGTAACCTTAAGGAAATGGAGTCGACAAAACAAGACCTTATAGAACTCCCTCAGGTGCTTCAAGACCCCCAGGAGCTAATCCACCACTCCAAGTTCCCAACCCCTGAGTTAACCTAGAATTTCAATGAATTAAACCAGCAATCACTCCCATGATAAGGCATCGATGTGACTGGAACCCTATTGTCGTTCCCACGATGCCTGCAAGGGAGAGACTGCAGCCTTTTTCAGCCAATTTTTTGCAAGAGACTGCGATATTTAAGCCAATTTTTCAGGGCTAGTCTCCAAAACAATGCCTAGAACTTGATGAGACTTTTCAAGACATTAAATGACACCAAGACAAAGCCTCTAACACAAAACTTGATCAAGGGATTGACCTAACAAAGCCTAACCATGACATACATCTTGTCAAACACTTAGTAAATATGCAACCTACAGGTGTAAATAACATATCTAAGAATAGGGATCTCATAGTCACCTGAGGATCTCTAAGAACCATTGTTCCCTCATGTCATTTTCTGAATTACCATCTATTAGACCATAGATACATTATCCATTAATTTACAAGTAAAAACATGTTGAGAGCCATACATATTTGTTGTCATAGAACATACATATAACCAGTATAATAGGGACAAAAATATCAAAAACATATTAGCCATAAAATCCACATATACATCAGTACATTTACACATGAAAACCAAGGTAATGAATGTCTCATTAATGAATGCAATAAACCAACCAAATATGGGAATACCACATTCCACCCAACCATAGATTGGTTGAGACAAGTCTCTCTTCAGCCATTCCCCCCATGTCATATTCCAAGCATGAATGTGGGACTCATAGAACACACCAAAAGCACCAACAAGCATGGATGCCACCGGATTTCTCCACCTACACCGCGAATAATTTGAGTGCCTCCTAGCCTCTTGGGCTTTACTATAATCCACAATCTAATCCAAGCATCACTAGGTCATACACTAAGACACACTCTCTAGGATTTACCATACATCCCATCCTAGAACTACTAGGCCCAATGGAGAGAAATCCACCTCTTGGCTTTATCGTATATCCTATCATTCACTAACAAGGATTCCTAGGCCCACCGAGGCACACATTCATGGCTTTACAACAACCCACAATCTGTCTTAGGGGCTACTAGGCTAGTGGATTTACTGCGATCCATAGTTTGGTTCAGGGACCACTAGGCCATGTGTTTTTCATTTTGGAGATCCACCCCACTTGGCTTCGAATCCATTTGACCATCCCACATCAACCGAAGTATGAAACCCATCTCATCAAGGCTATCAGGAAATGGCAAGGCTAGGCTGAAGAACACTGTCACACATGGCAAAACCCATGCCATGATAGGAAATAACCACATGCAATACCATGCATACCAAATCTAGAAAGGAAAATACACATGAAACTAGATACCTACAATGAATCTTGTTGTAGCTTCTTGATCTTGTCTTTCCCTGCTTGATCTTTGCTTCCTCTTTCCTTCTCTACCTTTCTTTCTCCAATGTCAAAGTGCTCCAAGAAAACTCCAAGTTTCCAAGAGTGAGAAAGAGAGAGAGAATAGAAGAGAGCTCCAAAATTGAACTGATCAAGCTTGCCAACTAATCCTCAGAAACCTTTTTATTAATGAGGCCTCTATTTTCTTCATTTTCCATCATTTTCCTTCAATTTCCCCCTCACTTGTGATGCCCTGAACTCTGATCGCACTCTTCTTTGTTTAAAAACAAGTAGCTGACAGTATAGGCTACAATTAAATCGTGCTTCTTCTAAAATATCAAAATACCCAAAGGGAAATCCGGTGTCAAATTTTAAAAAAAAAAACATAGGAATGGAACTAAACTCATATACAGTTCTTTTAAAATCATAAACAGAGGCAAACCATCGTTTAATGAGAATACAAGTGCGCATACATATGGTGATCATATATAACCATTCCCAAACAACAATTCCGTTCTCCTTTTCATTTTCTCTGTGCTAACACGCCTTCCATTTCTATACATCCACGCCAGAGCCTTTAACGTGACCTTGACACCATTTTCCACCGGGGAAAGGGTTGTTTTTTTTCACGCATCAGAGATCTGCGTATTTGTATTTTTTTCAAAGGCTGGGCCATCCGCGCTCCACGCTCTTTTTGGGAGCACCTTCTTTTTTTCTTCGACATAAAAAAAACATTCCACCGTAAAATTAAAATTACACAGATACGAAATCCAGTGATTATCACTAAGGAATATTAACAAAAATTGGCATTTGACTTGGCGGTCTCCTAACTAGTTGAGTCCCACTTGCGGAGTTGTCAAAACCGAATGGCGATTGACAATCCGCTTCCAATGATTTTTCTGTTGATAACGCCAATGCACGCACCATTTTTTAGATCGCCGATTCACTGGAGTGACATGTCGATGCCGTAATTTTTGGAATTTCCTTCAATTCAGAACTGAACTTAACTCAACTCCGGTTCCCACATTTACGCCTTTCGATCTTACCAGTTTCAATAGCGCTTTTCTTCTATACTTCCTCCGCTAATTTCTCTAACCAACAGATAACACAATTCTTGTTTTCTCACTCACGGTTACACTCATTTAATAGATTTTATCACTAAATCTTCAAACAAAACAACTGTATTTATTACAATAATAACAAACTATGAATCGACCTCCTCAGTAAAACTGAAATTGAACAAACAGGTGATAAAATTCACCCTGTCAAACCACAACATGTGGACAGTTTTCCACATTGCTGGTCAGTTCTGATGCTCTGCATCAGACTCCCGGAGAAGAAAATATTGGTTCTTTAAACTTTAAGGATTTATGTCGTATTTTTGCAATTCAGTTGCTGTCAACCAACTGGAATCTTCCATTGGTTGTTCTTTCCACTTGACAAGATACTGAAAATACATCTATCCTCGAGTTTTCTTGGATATTCTTTGATCTAAAATAGCTTCAACTTCTTTCTTGGATGTTTTTGGTACCTGTTCTTCCCAATCCATAGTTTGAACTTCATCACCTGTAGCTTCAGTCTGTAACTTTGTTTTTGTCTCCTTGAATGGATACAAGTCTGCAATATTAAAAATGGGGGATATTCCCATCCCTTCCGGCTCAATTTCATAAGCATTGGCTAAAAATTTCCTTTTGATTTTACAGGGTCCTATCTTCTTCAGTTTCAGCTTACTATAAGTCTTTGTAGGAAATCTTTCTTTCCTCAAATATGCCATGACCAAATCTCCTACCTGAAACTCTTTTTCTCTCCTTCTCAAATCTGCTCTCTGCTTGTATCTCTTGCTTCTTTCCTGTAGTTTACCTTTAACCTCTTCCTGTAGCTTCTGCATTTGTTCAACAAAATCTTCAGCACTTGCACTTCTGGTTTCTTGTTTCCCTAAGTCCCTTAGCTCATATACTCCTCTCGGGTGCATTCCAAAGACGATCTGGAATGGACTCATTCTTGTGCTTCGATTTGGTGTGTCATTGTAAGCAAATTCAGCTTGAGCTAATGCCAAATCCCACTGTTTGGGATTCTGATGTACCAAACTTCTTAGTATATTTGCCAAGCTTCTGTTCACAACTTCATTTTGTCCATCCGTTTGAGGATGGTAGGCTGAACTAAAAGTGAGTTTAGTTCCCAGCTTCTTCAAAAGTGTCCTCCAGAAATGCCCTACAAATTTAGTATCTCGATCTGATACAATGCTCACAGGTAGACCATGTAATCTTACAATCTCAGAAAAGAATAAATTGGCTATGTGTGTGGCATCATTAGTCTTCTTACAAGCAATAAAATGGGCCATTTTAGAAAATCTGTCTACAACAACATAAATGGAATCATTTCCTCTCTGAGTTCTTGGTAAACCCAGAACAAAATCCATACTCACTGCATCCCATGGTCGATCTGGTATGGGTAATGGCTGATACAGACCTGTATTCTGACTCCTTCCTTTGGCATACTGACATACCCTGCATTTCTCAACAAACTTTTTAATATCAGTTTGCATTTTAGGCCAATAATAAAAATCATTCACTTGAGCGAAAGTTTTGTCTTGTCCAAAATGGCCAGACAATCCTCCACTGTGCTTCTCTTTAATGATGTTTTCTCTCATTGAACATTTAGGAACACATAATTTGTTGCTTTTAAATAACAGGCCTCCTTGGATAAGGTAATCCATCCATTGACTTCTGTTATGGCTTACCAGATTATGCACTGTAGTGTAGATGTCTTTAAAATCCTCATCATCCTTGTACATTTCTATCATTTCATCAAAACCTACAACACCCACTTTAAATTCTTGCAAAAGAAAACTTACCCTGCTTAATGCATCCGCCACTTTATTAGACTTACCACTTTTATGCTTTATTACAAAAGTGAAACTTTGCAGAAATTCCACCCATTTAGCGTGCTTCTGATTTAGCTTTGGCTGATTATTAATAAACTGCAAAGCGTGGTTGTCTGAATATAAGATGAACTCCTTCGGCAACAAATAATGCCTCCACTTTTTCAATGCCTGCACAATGGCATAAAATTCTTTGTCATAGGAAGAGTATTTTTTCTTTGCATCGTTTAACTTCTCGCTGAAATATGCTATCGGCCTTTGCTCTTGGCTTAACACCGCACCAACTGCTTCTCCACTTGCATCGGTTTCCACTTGAAAGACTTTCTCGAAATTTGGTAATGCTAGAATAGGCTTTTCTGTTATCTTCTTTTTCAGCAAATTAAAATTCCTATCAGCTGCTTCTATCCATCGAAATGGCTGATTAGCCTCCTTGATTGTCTCAAGGATTGGTGCACAAACTTGACTAAATCCCTTTATAAATTTTCGATAGAAACTAGCAAGTCCATGGAAACTTCTTACCTCGAATACACTCCTGGGAGTAGGCCAGTTTTTGATTGCTTGTACCTTCTCCGGATCCATTTTCAAACCGTCTGTGGAAATCACAAATCCCAAATATACCAGCTCCTCTTTCATGAAACTACATTTCTTTAGATTGATTATTAGTTTCTCTTTTTGCAGGGTTTTCAAAACTAACTTCAAGTGTTCCAAATGTTCCTCTTTACTTTTGTTGAAAACTATAATGTCATCAAGGTAAACAACAACAAATTTACCTGTATGTTCTTTCAGAACCTCATGCATTAGTCTCATGAATGTGCTGGGCGCATTAGTGAGCCCAAAAGGCATCACTAACCACTCATACAGTCCACTGTTGGTTTTGAAAGTTGTTTTCCACTCATCACCTTCCCGAATTCTGATCTGATGAAACCCGCTTTTCAGATCTATCTTAGTAAAGTACCTGGATCCACTTAAACAATCCATTAAATCATCCATCCTGGGCAAAGGAAATCTATACCTGACTGTTATCTTGTTGATAGCTCTGGAATCGGTGCACATGCGCCATTCTCCTCCCTTTTTCGGACTAAGCTCGTTGGCACAGCACACGGACTCAGACTTTCTCGAATCAGCCCCTTGCCTATCAGCTCTTGAACCTGTCTTGCAACTTCTGCGTTTTCCTGAGGAGTTAATCTATATGCAGCTTTATTAGGTAGACTTGCTCCTGGTATTAAGTCGATATGGTGACTTATACTTCTAATCGGTGGTAATTCATTTGGCAATTCATCCACAATGATATCCATGTAACTATTTAACACAGATTGAATTTCTTCAGGCAAATCATTTAAATTTGTGGAGGTTAAAATTACCTTTGGCCTTCCCACGATAGCGAAATACATCTCTTTTCTTTTATCAACCTCCTGTAGCAGTTCCTTACCACTCACCAACATGATACTATTTTCAGGCATCTCTTTATCAGCATCATTCTTCACTGGCAGCAACATATGCTTAACCCCATCCTTTTCTATGGTGTATGTATTTCTTCTTCCATCATGAATCGCCTTCCGGTCAAATTGCCATGGTCTCCCCAATAACAGGTGACATACATCCATGGGCATTATGTCACATAAAATCACATCTCTGTATGTGCCAATCTGCATTTCCACATTACATTGTTCTGTCACGATGACTTGATGACCCCTCTGAAGCCAAGATACTTTGTAAGGTGCAGGATGCGCTTTCCTTGTTAATCCAAGTTTTTCCACCATCTCTGTAGACACAAGATTGTCAGTACTACCGCTATCAATTATCACCTTACAACACTTACCCTTTGATTTGCATGTAGTCCTGAACAAATTCTTTCTTTGTGCAGGTTCTCCAATCTCCTTTTCTGATCTCAGCAAAGTTCTTCTAAGCAGCAATGATTCACCTTCCTCCAGTGGTTCTTCCTTATCTACAAGTCGAGGTGGTTCTGGCTTTGCCTCAGCCACATTTGCACCCCTCTGGCTTGCTGATTTGTTATGAGGACAGTCCCTCGACATATGTCCCCATTCCCCACAGGTATAACACCTAACATCTCCTCCTCATCCTCTTCCTCTAGGCGCGAATCTCCCTCTACTAGATTCACCCATCTGTGGTGATCTGCTGCTTGGACTTCCTGCTTCAAACTGATGTTGTGTTCCTCTGGATCTGGCTGATCCTCTACCTCTGGTTGGGCTCTTTCCTCTGTTTCTTTGACTCTGTTTCCGCAATATTTTCTCCTCTGCTTTCAAACTTGCTTGATAGGCATCCTCAACAGTTTTCAAACTTAACAGGCTAATCTCATCTTGGATCTCATACCTTAGCCCATTAACATATCTGACTACTTTCTCCAAATCATCTTCTACATGCTCTGTTCTACTGCTTAACCTGTAAAATTCTTCAGTATATTCTTTAACAGACATTCCTTTCTGCTTCAGATTTTGCATCTGCTTAAAGAGATTCAAATGATAGTCTTTAGGCAAAAACTTGGCTTTCAGTTTGCTTACCATTTTATCCCACTGCTTGATCTTAGATTTCCCCTTTCTCATTCTTGATGTCTGTAACTCGTCCCACCATATGGCTGCATGGCCCTTCAGTCTAGTGACCGCAAAATTCACCCTCTTATTCTCCTCAACCTCTTCATAATCGAAACACTGATCTATGGATCTGATCCAATCCATGAGATCCTCTGCATTCAAACTCCCTTCATACATAGGAATTTCTATATTGGGTTTGCTTCCAACTTTTGCCAGCATCTTGAGGACTTTGGCAGTTTCATTTTCTTCTCCTGCTTCCACCTCTTCATCAGATTCTTCTGAAGAACTCTCAGTTCTCTCATCAAGTGCTCTTCTCTGAGTTGTTTCCATTGTCTCCATTCGTTCACGCAGTCTTCGCACTTCTTCTATCAGGACTGCATTTGGTTCTAGCCTTCTTCTTCCAATTCCTCGCCTTGGCGGCATCTTTGCTGCAACACCTGTAACTGCCTATGATACCAAAAAAATGATGCCCTGAACTCCAATCGCACTCTTCGTTGTTTAAAAACAAGTAGCTGATAGTATAGGCTACAATTAAATCGTGCTTCTTCTAAAATATCAAAATACCCAAAGGGCAATCCGGTGTCAAATTAAAAAAAAAAACCATAGGAATGGAACTAAACTCATATACAGTTCTTTTAAAATCATAAACAAAGGCAAACCATCGTTTAATGAGAATACAAGTGCGCATACATATGGTGATCATATACAGCCATTCCCAAACAACAATTCAGTTCTCCTTTTCATTTTCTCTGCGCTAACACGCCTTTCATTTCTATACATCCATGTTAGAGCCTTTAACGTGACCTTGACACCATTTTCCACCAGGGAAAGGGTTGTTTTTTTTCACGCATCAGAAATCTGCGTATTTGTATTTTTTTTCAAAGGTTGAGCCATCCGCGCTCCGCGCTCTTTTTGGGAGCACCTTCTTTTTTTCTTCGACATAAAAAAAACATTCCATCGTAAAATTAAAATTACACAGATACGAAATCCAGTGATTATCACTGAGGAATATTAACAACAATCGACATTCGACTTGGCGGTCTCCTAACCAGTTGAGTCCCACTTGCGGAGTTGTCAAAATCGAATGGTGATCAACAATCCGCTTCCAATGATTTTTCTGTTGATAACACCAATGCACGCACCATTTTTCGGATCGCCGATTCACTAGAGTGACATGTCGATGCCATAATTTTTGGAATTGCCTTCAATTCGGAACTGAACTTAACTCAACTCTGGTTCCCGCATTTACGCCTTTCGATCTTACCAATTTCAACAGCGCTTTTCTTCTATACTTCCTCCGCTAATTGCTCTAACCAACAGATAACACAATCCCTATTTTCTCACTCATGGTTACACTCATTTAATAGATTTTATCACTAAATCTTCAAACAAAACAACTGTATTTATTACAATAATAACAAACTATGAATCGACCTCCTCAGTAAAACTGAAATTGAACAAACAGGTGATAAAATTCACCCTGTCAAACCACAACATGTGGACAGTTTTCCACATTGCTGGTCAGTTCCGATGCTCTGCATCAACTTGCAACTTGTGACCTTTCACCTTCCTTTTCTCCTAATTTCCATTATTTTCATAAATAATTGAGGCAAAAAATCCATTTTACCTTTCTAAAGCCTTAGCCATTGCCTATGCCAATTTCCTTAGCCATAAACAACCAAATGAACACCCACACTAGGATGTCTTGTCCACCATTCAGCTTGGAATATGTGTCCCATCAACCATGGTCTTATATATTTTTACATGGTATTTTTACCAGGGTCAGTGTTACTGAACCCTCCCCCTTGGGGGACACCATCCTTGGTGTTCAATCACACATATACCTCAGAAAACTACTAGAAAGAAGACATACTGCTCATGGAGCTTTATAACATAGCTCGATGCAATATTTACAATGATCACCCTTCTAAGTACCAACCCACATGACATCATAGCAACATGATAACATAACCACATGATAGCATAGTAACATGACAACATAATCATAATGACATGACACCCATATCGCTTAGTGGATCTTTATAACATAGCTCATTACAGTATTTACAATAACCACATATACACATATGCGCATCTGCTAAATCGGCAAATAAAAAAATATAATGCATGTATCAATCAATAAGAGAATACAGAGGCTCACACCTCCAACCTCAAAGTAATACCAGGATTCACCTCCTTCCTGGGAAGTCCAGAATTCATTGCAAAGTCAAATCGGCATCCACTGTCCAACGCTACAATCTTGTGCCACTTGTCTTTTCAGCAAAAAGTTATCGACTCATTGTTCCATGGCACACTCCCAATGTGCATCTTATTCCATCTGGCAATTCTAATGACCAAAACAAATATATCCACGACATTCCCTTCTCTACTACATAGTCCCTCGAGAATTTGGCCACCCCTTTCGTGTAGTCACTCACCTTCCAAGTTCCACTGGCACCCCCATCCCGGGCAGTCCATCTCTTGGAAAGGATTCCTTGCATCAGAATATACAAAAAAACAAAGCATATCCCAACCTCAAAACCATTATACTGGTCATAGCATGCTCATGGAAATCAATGGACACTATTGGGTACCAGTGTCCCACAATGGCCCTACTCCTGAAGTGATTTACCAGCATATTATTGCATGTTCCAATTTCTTTCATGGTTGCTGCTAATTCTTGTAGTTGATTTCAACCACCCAACAGAGCATGTTCATTCTTCCTATACTAACCACATAACTTCCATTAGATTTAAAATAAATTCACATCGTACCTCATTGGTAGCTCGTCAATAAGGTACACTTTCAATTATGTTTTCTTCCTACCACAACAAGTCAAACTAATTGTTTGATCAAAACATCATGCATAAACATATCACATATGGTTATCTCAAAACACAACCATCATAGATCAACATCATAAATCACATGTAACCATCATAAACTAGAATCATAAATCACATATAATCATCATATACCATAATCATAAATCACATGCATGATAAAACTGAAATAAAATTTTGATACTTATCCTTTCATCAATCCTTAGCTTCTACCTTTGTCTTTATTTCATACGCACTCTGGATTGGTTGCCACTCCAAACAAACACTAGTGCCTTCTCCTAAACCATGTGCACATACACATAGTGTGCATCACACACATACAATCTCACATTGCATACAACACCATGCAATACATGAACCTACACCTGACATACAAAACGCACACCTACACCTTGTGTACAATACAACACAAATACATATATAGAGTGAAACACAATGAATGCATATGCCACAATACCATGACTACACAATGCACATATATAGTACCACATGCCTGCAACACAACATGTACGACATGCACTCAATCCCACATGTACACTAGTACCACATGTACAAAGCACCACCTACACAACGTGTACACAATGCCTCATGTACATTGCACCATCGTACAACATGTACACAATATCACATGTACACAGTACCATGTGCATGACAAGTACGTGACGCCACATGTACATAGTGCCACATGCACAACATCTACACAGCACCACCTATAGACAGCGCCACTTGTACAACATGTACATAGCACCAGATGCACACAACACCACTTGTATAATCATGCACACAACACCATATGTACATAATGCCACATGTAAAACATGCAAGAAACACCACCTTTACATAGCGCTACATACCAACATGTACATAGCACTACATAAATAACATGTACACACACTATATATACACAACACTGCATGTGCACACATCATAGATGCAACATGTACAACATATAAAGCATATGCACAATAGTAGTACCACACATCCAAAACCACACTATCCTTACCAAGAAACCTTACTTCTAGTTTCTTATTCATGCTTATCCTAGCATGTCGCAGACCACACTGCTTTCATTTTGTTGATGTATCCCTCGGTATAACCTATTCATAACATAAACATAGGCATAATACAAGCATACAATATAAATTCATATTCACATGATATTGACCTCATATATTTATCATGACTACTCTTCCCACTTGATGCCTCATAGCTAGGAACTTTTTCATGCCATTCGCTTGCATAGGAAATCATTCTGCCACAAGGATGATTCTTAATGATCTGTCGGACAGTGACATAGATACATGGATACATACATACATATACGTAAACATTAGCATAAAGAATCATAATTTTGTTAGACAATGATATGCATACATACATATATATGCACATAAATGTTAGCATTAATAATCATGATCCATGACGAACCTGTCAAACATGACATACATACACACCTACATGTATACATATATAAACATCAGCATAATCATGATCATAACATAATTGCCATATATCAAGGTCAAGGTTTAAGAGAACTTCCTTTATTCATTCAACACAAGTGAAACATTAAGAATAGTTGTTCCCAACATAGCCAAGGCATTTAACATCTCAGATCCATTTAGTTTACCTTTTTGGTTACCTTTCTCATGACTTTACTACCACCATCCATTTACCATAATGGACCCAATCAGTCTAGCCGACTGTCATAGTATTAACTTCCGTTGTGCTTACTCATGCACCGAGCTTCAGCCGGGTCTAAAATCATATGTTTTGTACCACACAGATCTCCTAGAGATCCATTAACTTCCTCCTTTCCCAACCAATTCCCAAGAAGGCAATACCAATAAACAAACAAGAAGAAAAACCATGAAAACTAATAACAACATGACACCGCAACAAAGTGGCATAGATATGCATCAGACACAATCGAAATCACAAATCAAGTCTAACAATCACAAAATACCAAAATAACAGACTAACGACAGACACCATGACTCAATCCCCATGGTTCCCAAGGAAATCTCGACCTGAGCCTTCTTCGAGATTTCATAGCAACCTCTCTTTCCATGAAACTCCTTGCATAATGATGTGATTAACACATGACTGTTAGTGCATAAATAAACATAAAAATACACCATTTACCTCATCTTGTTTTTCCAAGCATGTTTCTTGCACTAAACAAATCCATGCCATCTCTCAAGGGACTCCAATCCTTTGACAGATTCACTTGTAACTAAAGACTAGCTAATATACCTATCAAGTACATGCTCATGAATCTATCATGTATCCAAATAATGTCCAACAAGATTAAGGTTAAGAATACTTCTTGTAGGAAAAGCACTCATTTTTTTTGAATTAGGGTTTCCAAACATAGCCAAAGGAATTCTTTCCCAATTCCTTTCTTTGACCTTTTCCTTGCTGCAATTGAGTGTTACTATGCATTGTCACATCACCCGACTGTTAGTGATATAAACACATCAACTATTACCTTGTCATGCTAATACCAGCATGATTCCTGCAACTGCTTACACATGTCAACCACATGTTCCAAATATCAAGACAATCATATCTATCAATTTGAAATCAACCTTTACAAACAATAATGTCATAATCCATAGTCAACTCATAGTCATTAGACGTAATGCTAAAACTATCAACTACATTCAAGTACATATCAACTGTCTTAATACATATGTATTCGTACAATAATCTAAAACAAAATCATTTGAACACATACTCATATTATACAATTCATCAAACATTCAACCAACTTGCAACATACCATGTTAAATAAATTAACTAAGCAAAATAATCTAATATTCAAGCACCAGATAGATGACATAATCAACAATAAGCACCCAGTGTATTGCATAAGCAAACTCATACCTTAGTGTATTTCAGGGGAGGTTATCTTGTCTACACAATCAATATAGGTTAGCATGATATAACTTCACAACATATCCACTTAAACATAAATCATGATATCCATAATAGTAACTAACTAACATGTTCACATCATAAGCTCATAAGCATTTGTCGTTCATACATAATAATCACATATGTACAATCAATTGAGAGTGGTACGACACCATATCACAAATGTGTTGGCTCAATACCTGAATATCGCAACCTGTTATAGTGGCTACAACCACCCTCCAAAATTTTGGCTTGCATGAAAATTTCGGAGCCTACCTTTCATCCTGTGATCGATCATCCTTGGTCACTTATTGGTAAGTTGATGATTTCAAGCTTCCCTCCTTGAACCTAAGAGTTGTTTGTGTTCTCATCTTTATGCAGCATGTGCCATCTTTGGGTACAGGTTTTTTTTTTGTCATGAAAAGGGAATTTTGTTTTGCTTTAAGGGAAAGCATGTGCACATGGGTGGTTGTCATCACATAGACATGTTTCACTCTCACTTCACGCACTCTTTTCACGAAGGTTGTTGCATCAAGAAAAGTATGTCTTATTCATTATAGATGTTCTACATTATGTCACTAAGTGTCCATGTGCGATCACAATCAAGTCCTATCAATGTTTACAGATGTTTTAATGATCTCACACTTAGCCAATTTCCCAAGCAACCTAGCAGGCTCATCCAGCTTCAAAAAAATGTGCGCTTTTCTTCTGCAGCCATAAAGCTTCCTCCCTTGCCTACTGAAACCCCATGGTGTGTAGAGACACTAACCTCCCTTTCCTGCTAAAACCCCGCAATGTGCAGAGACACCAACCTCCCTTGCCTTCTGAAACCCCACAGCCCACAGAAACCCGAGCCAGCATTGCTCTCCAAAAATGCATAGAGCACTTAGCTACGCTGCACTCATAAATTGCGCAGAGGTGTCCTCCAAGGACCCCCATCCCCCAGCAGTGTCTTGTGCCTCAAAATTACACCGTGTTGTCCAATATTCTCTGTCTATCTTGCATGTAGAAACTACGCAAAAGGACCTCCCAAGGCCTCATTCCGGTAGTAGTCATTGTCCGCTAAATTTCATAGATCTACCTCTCAATGACTACAGGAAAATATGACATGTTGAAATCGCTTCCAAGGAGTTGAGGAGGACCAAGGAACAAAGTAATGGAAAAGATTAGGACTGCATGCAAACTCCTTTGGATGCATGATCATCTTGATGATAAGTATGGTAAGTAAAGAACACCTTTTGAAGTACACCTCTTAGTTGAGTTTAAAGGATTGATTTTCATTATCATGTCATCTTGTCCTCAGTAACATGCATGTGTGCAAACACGAAAAGCCATTTTATGTGTTTCTTCTACAAGTCTTGCTTCCTTTTCACATGTTTGACCAACTGTCGTCTTCGACATGTTAATTGCTATGTCATTCTTGTGACCTCGTTTTGGTGATGTTGAAGGTTGTGTTTGAGTTGATTTATGTATGTAAACATCTATCACACTCACACACGATGTTGTAAGCATTTCGCGCAACTGTCATCACAATCATTCAATAATATATCACAAGTGTCACGCTTGTCACTCACACCCATCGACCAGTCACACTGAGTGTATGTTGTCTTGTTGATTCAAGGTGTCTTGTCATCGAGTCATGTTGAGTGTGTGTTAGCAAGGTCATATATGCACAAGTTCACTCGCTCACACACAGTCATTTTTTTGAAGCTTTGTCGACTAGACCAACCCCAACAACTAGACCTCTTCTAATTTGCACTACGAAGTCTCAGCTCTCAGTGAACATGTATTGCAACCCAGAATTGCATAGAGATTGAGGCTACCTAGGTAGCCTGTTATGCGATATCCCGAAGTCGACCTGACTGAATGTCACCCTGAACAGCACAGAAGTTTCTCAGCAAGCCATCTCAATCTGCATTTTTCATAAGCACATCAACCAAGCCTCCATCTAGTCAACTAAAGAGTTTTACCAAGCAACGACCCCCGGCCTCACTCCAAAAAATTGGGCAAAAGCTGCCAAGCATGTTTGCTTCCACTGAATGTAGAAACTTTGTATACATGCCATATAGAACCCCTGTGTTTATCACTACACTTCCCTAAAAATTATGCATTTTTTCCAGCCAGTCACCTTTTCAGTTGGCCTGTTGCTCACCCTAAAAACTATGTAGTTTTCATGAGCAGTATCCCAATTTCCAAGCATCCCACTCAGCTCAGAAACTACTCGGGGATTTCGAGTAGGCCAGCCTCCCATATTTGCGCAGTTTTTTCTAGCAGCCTCCCATATCCCGCTACCAGCTCCCCGGAGAAATTGCGCAATTTTTTCGAGAAACCTTCTACATCCCATTGCCATCTCTCTAGAGAAATTGTGCAGTTTTCACTGCCATTGTCCCTTTATTGCCTATAGTGTCTCCCTGAAAAAATTGCGCAAATTTTCCCTCTAGCCAAGCCAGATCCCATGGACTGTCACTACTGATCTATATTTCCCATCTCATCCTCCCAATGACCTCTACGCAATTTTCACAAACAGTGAACGAAGCTCGCATCCCAGCTTGAAATGTGCCTTGCGTAGTTTCAGAGCCTTGTCCTCTCTCCCGGTCACCTATATCTGAAAGCGAAAGACAATGCATCATGGTAGACTAGGAGATTTCTAGATTTTAGGTTGTCTCATCATGAGTGATTGCAGATATAGGTACATGGATGAGACATGGCGCAATGACGAATGGGATGAACAGGGAGTGCATGAAAGGAGACTTGTTTGCAAATGGACGAACACGTTAAAAATGCCAAAGTACAAGTGACCGTTTGACGTGCACATGCAACATCAAGCAAACACCAAGACCATCAAAGACTTTGCACACCTTCTGATATGGAGGTGAAGCTATGATACACCAAGAGCACATCCATCACTCAACAGCACTGCAGCTCAACATGCACACCACCACCAGCATGAACATACCATCTCTGTCATGTCAAGTCATGTCACGAGTCATCTCGGCCACATCACTACTGTGAGGCACACTATTGTAATCAATGTAATGTAATGTGGAAGTCCAAGAGACCCACATGTTAATCTGAAGAGTCATGTAAAGTTGAAGAGTCATGTAAGTCAAACATTCATGAGGGAAGTCAAACAGTCACAAGGGCCAGTTTTACCCTTGGCTATAAATACCCCTCATTTGTACATGTTGTTGGAAATAATAATGAGAGGGGGGTGAATCAGTATTTACAAATCAATAACTTTTTCATTTCCATAATCAGATTTATATATGCTACTTCAGAGAAGGGAACTCGCGTGTGTACGCAACTGTTCTTAAGGAAACCAACGTATATCTGGTGAACTTATGATTCAGTTAATTCATCATATGTTGATCTTTAATCAGTGCATCAGTACTTTATTATAGCCGTTACTTGAAATTATGTCTCTACATTGCTCTCTATTTAAGCCTTTTCCATGGTCTGCCTCTTCATCTGGTCCTGATGATGAACCACACTTTTTGGTTCGAAACGCGTCAGCCAAAAAATTCTCTCATGTGATTTCTACCTAAAGACTTTGTTTAACTTTATTAAACATTAAACATTAACCATGTGCAGTGATTACAGAATAAACCATCACACATAAGCAACACACATGAACACCAATATTTAAGGTGGAAACCCAATGTGGGTGAAAACAACCTGCTATTATCATATATGTCTTCTTTTAATAATAAGAAAATTTGTTTAAAATCTTTTACTAGTGCAGACTCATACCAGTACGCAGGCACCCACTTGCAGAAGGCTACAACCTTCTCTAGTTCTCCAGCTTCTCCTAGAAAGGAGCTACAACCCCCTAGCTCTTGTACTAGTTGATCCGTCTAGCTCTTGTACTAGTTGATCCATAGATCGAGATCAAGATGAAGAGAAAAAGGAGATCAGTAGCAAAGGGAAACTAAGAATCCTTTACTATGGACCTAGGGGGGGGGACTACGGAAGTAAGGGAGCAATTAAGAATTCCCAGAACAAGATAGTTTAGCAAAAAACATAGAGAAAGTAAACAATCAAGACAGAGAGCATTAAAGCTAATTCTGAAATATCATTCTTTTTTTACCATTCAGATTTCATAGAGACATATGTGAATATTTATAAACATGAAGAGAAAACAGTAATAAACAAGAGAGATAATACTTATTTGATTTCCATTGTGCACAAAAATCCTGTGAAATCTCTTTAACTTTATTCCAGGATCCAGCAAGCCAATCCAATATTGATTACAATAGCTCCTTAACTTTATAAGAAATGTCTATAGAAATGTCTTTGAATCCACCCAAAATACTTCAAATGAAGAAGTATTTATACAAATTCTAAACTGAAATATCTTGAAAAAATATCAAGATTGGTTTTACAGCTATCTCAAATTGTTTTACACTAATAGAACTTAAATAGAGGACATTCAAAACTAGTGAATCTATTTGGCACTATTTTTATGGATTTATGGTGATAAAAGAAGAGAAATTCGAATTTGATAGCAACTCTAAATTGATGATGAGGCATCCCAGTCACTAACTGCATCCTTTCTTTGTGCATTCTGCTCCAGTAATTCTGCAAGATTATGGTACATTGATACATTTTTATATCTAAATCCAAGCTATATATGTAAAAAGTGAAAGAGGTTGTTGTAGATAAGAATATTTTTGAGATAAACCTCTCTCAGTTTCCCAAAATTCAGCTCCAACTGTTCACAATATTCTCTGCAAAAAAATGTCAAAAACAGGACTTTGCACAATCCGAAAAATGGGTTGTGAAGACATGCACTTATCTCACTTTTGGTAATACCTGTTTAAAAAGTGAGATAGGTTTTTGTAGATTGGCTTGTTAGGAACAAAAACCTCCTCCATGCTCTCTAAATACATATTGCATTGGCCACAATAGTTTCTGAAAAACTATGACTTAAACAGGAAATTTCTGAAGAATGTACCATTTCTGCTCTTATTTCATCTTTTAACCTTAAATTTCTTTTAACTGTTTTTCACTTTTACATTGGATAAACTTCATTGTTGCTAGTGAAAGTGTTTTTATCTCTATTTAATCCTTACTGCCTTCATGTTTACTTTTACTGCTCTGTTTTTTCATCTATCTTCACTTTGACATGAATATGTATGCTTTGTAACTGTCTTCCCTGTTGTTTGTCTTCATGCTAGCTTCTTTACTTGACTTGGTCTTCAATTTGATACTCATTAACCCTAATACACTTTGACTATTTTTTACTGTGTCCTTTTACCTTCACTGTATATTTTAGGTTTTTACTGTTTATTTCAATAGTAAATCATTTAATTACATGTTTCCTCTGCTTGTCTTTTAACTGTATGTTTTATTCTCCATCTTTTTTGAATAGATTTGATAACAATCTCAGAGTAAACAGGTCTTATGACTAGTATTAAGACTGTTTATCCAAGGCTGTGGTCTTTTGGTCGCCTGTAAAACAAAACAAACTATTAGGAAAACGTTGGGTTGACAGGGAGGGTCATTAATGGCTTTATCGAGCTTTATAGGTCTATGGAGTGAGTCCAAAGTGTTTTCGGGAGGTAATGCTTGAATTGGTTAGTAGAGGCTTCAGGTGACGCAGAAGGGTTACACAGGGTTTTACTACACAAACAGGTGAGAACAAGCAAAACTGGGGTTTTTGGTTTATGCATGAAAGTCAACGTTTGGCGGGTAAGGTGAACAGTGGTTGTTTTGGTGCATAGCGGACTGGTGGTAAGCGGTTTAGTTCACACAACCTTTGGGCGCTTGGTGGTATTGGGAGGAGGTTGCCTGATTCCATAGACTAAATGACACATAGCACAGGGGCTCGGCCTAAAACCACTCATATCGGGCAGGTAACGTTCAGACGTCGGGCCCGCCCGATATAGTTAATAACCGTCGGATCAAAGGGGAGGCGATCGCACAATGATCGGGCTTGGGTGTTGTGCGGAGGGTAATGGAGGGGCCCAGATAATGTTTAAGCATTGTGGTTTTATTTATAAAGTTTATATTACAAAATTCGGGATAGGGGTATTAATATTAAGGGGGTTTAATAAAATATACAGGAAAGGGGTATTTTATGGATTTAATATATAAATAAAATTAAAAGTTAATATGAATGAAAGCGTTAAATGGATTTAGCGCTAAGTACAATGTACATTTATAATTCATTGGCTTCATATAAACACATTATAGCTTATGCTTAGTGTTATTTTTGTGGGTTTTCTTAGGAAAAGGGGTTTACTTGGGGGTAATGACTTTTCCTTAGGAAAAATTGTGTTTTACCTTAGGAAAAGGGATTTGTTTGGGAAAATGAGTGAATTTGAAGGGGGTAAATGTTCATGAGGAGACTTTTAGTACTTAGGACCTATAACTTATTGGGCTAAGGGTCTGGTCCCTCCAGAAGTCAGAGAAATGCTCTGAGCCCCTTTAACTTAAGATTTTAGGTACTTTAAGACTTTTCTTGAAAATTAGTTAAGTGGAAAATGTAATGAATGAGGGAGGTTAATCAATTGACTTTGTGTACTTTGATAAATGTTCAATTTTCATCCATACTTAGAACTTTGATGATGAAGGTGAATAATATGATCTTATCTAATCAATCATCACAATTCTGCAACCATTTTTCTACTTACCCACCTACTCATCCTACCATTTTTACTTCTCTTTATTAGGGTGCACTTAAGTTGGCAAACCCTTTATCAAAACTTTTCTTTTCTTTTACAATAGAAATCTATCTAAATCTAACCTTATTACATCCAAGGGCTCAGATTAAATAGTTGTGCTCCTTTTATTTACTCTACCTATCTACTTATCTACCAAGATTAAACAGTTTGGTCATATTTTATTCTCTATCTCTAAGCATAAAATTTAAAACATGAAATAGCCAAGTTTAAACATTTTGACCATCTATGGATTTTGGCAAAGGTAACAAGCTGCACACAATCTTTTATTATGCATCAAAAGTAAATAGTAGTGCATTTTGATTTGCACACTTTCATGGTCATTTTTCTTTCTTGGGGTTCATTTTTTTCATCTTTTTTTACCTTTTTATTCTTTTTGTCCTTTGATTTTTCTTTTAGGACATACCCTCTTTACATTTTTTAATTTTATTCCTTTTAATTTTTTGAATATGGAAAACATTTGCAGAGAGCAAAGGTATGTGCATATTACATGTTTAATCTCAGCCATTCAAAAATTAATACTCCTATTGGTATAGGAACTTAACAGTGGCTCCACTTGGGGATGCAATTTCCTTGTGAAATGTCAATAACATCTTCGACTTGTAGCCTGATCCATTGGGCCAATCCCACACATGTATATGCTTTTTTGTATAATCATTGTGACTAAAACTTTTGAACTGAAAACACACCCTTTTCTGCAAACTGAAATCTGATCTAACATAAACTTGCTGCTGAAAATTGAATTTATTCAAACCAAAATCCTACCTACTTACTCTAATCAACTTTCTAACTGCTGGTTAGGTATAATGAAATAGCCAATGCAACCAGTCAAGCATCATATACATTGGTGAATTTTGCTTCTTGTGCTTATTTGTGATTAAAACTGAGATTCTAAAGCCAATTATAACCTTGTCAACAAATGAGAAGATAAGGAAATACTTGATTTCATTTGTTTGTAGGTTTTAACCCCGTACAGAAATTACCTGCATACGAATTCTAAATCACAGGAAAAATAAAAATGCGAGAGCATAACACATAAAACACATATACACAGAGATTTCCCACTGGATCTCAAAACCGAGATTACCAGCTTGATTTTTCATTATATTCCTTTCAATGTTACAATACATATTTATACATGCCGAAGCATCCAATACCATGGACCGAAAACCATCGCGTCCAAAACCATGGACCGAAAACCATAGTAGGTTCGCCCAAC
>APFE030419140.1:6847-23761 GCA_000404065.3 Pinus taeda
TACATATTTATACATGTCGAAGCATCTAATACCATGGACCGAAAACCATCGCGTCCAAAACCATGGACCAAAAACCATAGGTAGGTTCGCCCGACCTAATATAGGGTCCAAAAAAAAAAATTCCCGGGGCGCTGCCCCGAACCTCATAGAGGGGGGCTACCCGCCCCCCTCAAACCCCTCGGACAGGGGGGTTGCCGCCCCCCCCCTGTGACGCCCCCGCTGCAAAATTGGCGCAACGAAGGGGGGCTCCACCCCTCGGTTCGCTACGTAGGTTAATCGTGGAAAGAATATAACACAACCCAACAATTCTTCAAAATGTTATTTCTATGATAAAAAATAAGGGAAAGAAACACTTCAAAATCGCTATAGTTGGGCTGGACTAATAGGTTAAGAAGATTGTAAGTGTGGTAGATGTTAGGGAATTGAGAGTGGATGTGAGTAAGAGATGGAAAATTTAAAAGGACGTGTTTTTAATTTTCCATCCTCTTAGTATCACAAATCTGACAGGTTTTATCATCCTAAGGAGTACTGAGAGTAGACCACTACCTAATTTCACTTCGAAGACCATGAGAATTATTTCTTATCCTAGTGATGTTTGTTGGCTTGATGGTACCTGACCCAGGTTCAAAGTTACCTGCACCAACCAACAAAACTGTAAACTACTGGCCCTTTTGGCAACAACCTGCGTAGCGCAAGCTACGGTCTCACCTGAAGCAGTACTTGGGGATGTCAAAACTAGGTTTCTACATCGAGAGGCCTTTGTGATGGGTTCCTACAGCTTCTAGGGCTTAGCTCTATCTTCGTAAATCCTAACCCTTTCAAAACAGTAAATTGCAGTAATTCACCTAAGCAACATCTATATCTTCGCTAAGGTATTTAAACATTCATAACATCAACAATTCTTACTAATCTACTAATTTCGCACATAAGATAAGCATTCATTCATATAAGTTGCAATATCAAGCGAAAATATAGAAATCTGCAGGAGTAAAAATAGATACACAGATGCACAAATAATGGCTCAAAACTATCTTTATTAGATGTATTCATTCAAGTATAGCCTCTTTTTCCTCGCACACTCAGCTGTAGGGGCCTGCAAACTCAGCCTGTGGACTTACGAAGGTCTCCGCGCACTTAGCTGTAACAATCTTCCCCTTTGTCTAAGTACAGGTAACAAACTTTCTTGCCTTAGGTTACTTGCCCAAAACAATGATCTTCTAGTTATGACTTTTTTTCTAAACTCGCTATGACCCTTCTATATATATTCTTTTCTTTTACAATACCATGCTTCATGGACCAAGGGCGGGTCTCAAAACTATTTATCTCCTAACAACCTAACAGACTAAAGCCCCTTGTTTCGGACATTTGTTCATCCTCTCTCATCGCACCCTACATAATGCCTCATTAGTATGCATCGCACTTGTCTAGTGTAGAAGTCAATATGCATCGCACCCTAACAATGGAGCAATTAGTATGGTCTAGTTTAGGCCAATTCTGGATGGTATTTTAGGTGGAACTTTTGGGGAATGATGTAATCAGTTGACCATGATCTTTTAGGGTATGAAACAACTCTTTTAGGGGTTAAAGACCCCTAGTTTATCGACATATAAGATTGGGGTTGAAGTGCCCAAATATTTCTATAACAGTGGTCGTCTTGGTCGTGAAATATTTTACTCGCTACACTTCTGCCCAACGAGTCACGTACTCTGTCATAGTGATAATATATCTCGCGCCTGTCTTTCCTTATGGATTGATAGGTCCTACAAAGTCAATTGCTCACTTTTCAAAAGGCTGCAACATCATTTTTGAATTAAAAGGCATCTCCTCCGTCCACGATGGTTTACCTGTTCTTTGACATACCTCATAAGCCTTATAATGTGCTTTTGAATCCTGATGAAGGGTTGGACATCACAAACCTATGCAGAGAACCTTCTGTGCAGTTGCTCTCCCTACATAATATCCTCCCGCAGTGCCCCCATGAGTGTATGTGAGGGCATTGCTTTGTGCAAACTCAGGTACATTCCTTCGCAGTATCTCATCATTCCCCATCTTATATAAATGCCCAACAATGATAGAAAAATCTGTTGCACGTACCACTAGTTCCTTCTTTTGTTAGACTAAATATCCTTTCGACGTAGTCTCAGTCCTAAAAAAGTGAATTATGTCTTCAAAATGTCCATCCATGACATGCACAACAAATAGTTGCACATCAGGTAATCCTTCCTCCAGACTAGTAGGTTCCTCTCCAGTCTCAATGCGTGACAGGTTATCAGGTCCCACGTTCAATCGTCCAAGCTTCACAACCACTTCAAAGTCATATCATTGGAACAATAAAAGTCATCTGCATATGCGCGCCCCCAACATAGGCTTATTGACCAAGTACTTCAGCGTAGAATAATTGGTATACATCTTAAAGTGACCTCCTAGCAAGTAGTGTCAATACTTCTGGAGCACATATACCATGGCCAGTCCCTCGCGTTCAATGGTGGGATAGTTATTTTCTACTTTAGAAAATTTGCGACTTGCTAGTGAAAGGGTGATTCAAGCCCTCTCCACCATCCTGTGTTAGTACTACTCCCAGCACGATGCATGATGCATCAACATGGACATGAAACTCTTTGTCCTAGTTTGGGAAGATAAGAATTGGCACAATGGCCATCTTTTCCTTCAATATATCTAGGCTTTTCTTGCAGTCATCATTCCAACAAAATGTAACATCCTTCTTCAATAATTTCTCCATTGGCACGGTGATTTGGGTATAACTTTTGATAAACTTTCTATAGTACCCTATATGTCCCAGAGTAGTCCACAACTATTTCACACTTCATGATGCTTCCAAATTCAGAATCACTGTGATCTTTGTGAGATCTACCATCAGTCCCTGTCTACAAAACACATGTCCCAATAGGTTCCCGAAATGAACAAGAAACACACACTTCTTTAGGTTAAGCGCAATTTTGTAACTTCGGCAGGTATCCAACATCAATCTTAAACTCACTACATGTCGCTTAACTAGCCCAAATAGATTCCAATCATAAAAATAAACCTCCAAAAACTTGTGAATATATTTCCTAAATGTTGCAACAACTACGCGCTAGAAAATGGACGACGCATTCTTCAACCCAAACAACATGACAGTCTATTGAAAGCAACCCCACTCAGTTGCGAAGTTTGTCTTGCTCCTATCCTTCGGTGCGATTTTTATCTGGTGGTACCTTGAGAAACCGTTAGTAAAAGAGTATGCTTCCTGCCCACCGACATTGTCCAACACCTCATCTGTGAACAAAGTTGGGAATGGATCATGCACACAAGCATCATTCAATTTCTTGAGATCCATGCATATTCTTATCTTGTCCTTCTACTTCTTTTCCTACACCACCATTGGGCTTATCCAACTAGATTCCTCCATAGGTTCGATGATTCCTGCTATGAGCATTTTGTTTAGTTCTACATGGACCTTCTCCTTGTATTTTGGATGTAAGTGGTAAGGCCTCTGCTTAACTGGCTTTGCGTCGGGTTTTAACATGATCCTCATCATCCCTAATTCTCTAATGATTCCCTTTAAATCTCTGAAATTGGTCAGCAATAAGTCCTGGTACTCGCGGAGTAGCTCAGTGACCTTATCCACCATCACGTTGTCCCAGTAGTCACTGATATTTTCAAACTTTTGTTTGGCCTTCGTACCAACATTCACCTGCTTCATTCTTACTGGCGCGGTTATATTAGGGTTCTCAATCTGAGGTCCTTGAACCTCGTGATGGCCTTCTATTTTTGGAATGTTAATATTCCTCGGATCCTTATCCTCCTCTTCAGCAGTTACATTGTAACATTCGAATGCGAAACTCAGCTAAGTAGCCCATCCCGACAGACTCAGTTCTATAGGCTCCTGCGGTATCTGGAAGATGGCTGCTTTTATCACTTGTAATGCTTCATCAATACTATCCCCCCATCCATCCTCAAAATTGAAGGTCATTAAGAACCCTTCGCACAAGATATCCCATTCACTTGCCCCATGGTGGGGCTCCATCTCTATAAACCAGTTCATTGGTATAACACCTAAGGTATGACAGAACAGGTGCACCCACTTAGGTTGTGGCTTTTCTCCATAGGCCTTTTTCCACTTGGCCAAGTGCGCACGTGGATCATCCTGTCCATCATACTTGTCTATCAGTCACAACTTAGGCTTTCCAAAGTGTGTGTGCATCATTCTCTTGCATTTGCATCAGTCCTCAAAGCTCCCTTTGTGCGTACCCCACCATCTCGTGGGCATAGCAGTACCCAATTCAAGGCCTAGAAACATTTCTTTTTTGGCACTTCCCTTTCAAACTTATCCAAAAAGGTATCTACCTCACTTAACCCATCATAAGTAGGTAGATCTCTCACTTATATTGATACACAGCATAGTGACCTTGTCATCATGTTACAATTCAGTGTAGTCACCTGATGTAATCGATTTTGCCATCGCTCAATATGTTCATCAAAATATAAGGTATTGGATCTCTCGTGCTCCCATGAAATTCACCCATCTGCGATAGGGTTCACTTATTATTGGTCTCACATTTTTATCTTATAGATGTAATCCAAATCATCATCAATTTCATAGTCATGCATTGGCTCTATTTAACGCGATCCTTCAACAGGGTCCAAGGGTATGATTACGCGTGACTTCTTTTCAAAGATAATTTTTCACTTCTTTAGATTAATCACCCAATTCATGTTAGTGGCCCAATCAATTCCTAAGAGCATGGGGTAGGGATTGTTGTCATCAACAATCTCTATCACTTCAAAATCTGCTAGTGCGCTCACTCCCTCAACATCCACAATGATTCCCTGTAATCGCCCCATGGGTATTATCTTATATTAGATCACCATTCACAACTAAATAGGGGACCACTACAACATAGGCCTCCCCATTCACTCTCATGTTTGCTTCAGCAGGACGTTCGCATCTGATCCTAGATCCAGAACTACTTGGTCCATTTAATATTCTCCAATCTGCGTGATTAGCCTCATCTCTCTCCCTGTTCTTGTCTTGTGCTTTCTAATCTTTTGGACTACGCACGGTTCTAGTGCATTTGTTAATGAGTTCCTGTAACCTCTTTACAGCCTTATTGTCATGAAGTAACTTCATGCATGTTTCCAGGAATGTCATATGCATAGATGGGTCCATTTCTAGCTCCCATCTATCTTTGCTTCTTGAAGTGGAGACATCACCAAAGCTCTTCTTAGCTTCCATGAGGTTTCCTTAGCATGCTCCAAATAAAACTCTGCTTCTTTCACCGGAGCTTTGTGAACCCAAGTACTTTCCTCTGGCTATTTTCCTTTATCATATCCCATCGCATTTCCAGTTTGGAGCATCATGTTCACATTTGGATCTTCCTCACGTAGCTTGGACCTCATCATCTGTAGGTTATAAGTTGGGGGAGGTATTAGCCCTCCTTTGCCACATATCCTAGCTATCAACGTAGGACAATCTTCCATCTCATGATAAAACAAGGTACAATATAGGCATGATGGATGTGTTGGGTTCATAAAATCATGAGCATAATGTCCCAACCCTCTGCAATTGTAGGATATCAACTATCTGCGACCTCTTCTAGGTCTTGCTCCACCTCGGCCTCGTCCGCAGCCCTGAAATCCTATTTTCGCCACTCTTGCATTCTGGTCTAGGGTCGCATTTTAGCCTAAACTCTATAGGTGGGAGTTCTATCGATCATCAACTCATAACTCCTACAAGTGTGCTCATCATGTCCCACTGACGTACAAAAGTTACAGAACAATTGTTGCGAATTCTGCATGTACTTTTGTAACAAATGGCAATTATTTATAGCATGCTTTCATCCTATTTGACAAATCGCACACCATAAAGAAGGCATCTCACTAAGTCCTTCTTATGTTTTTAGCCTTAACAACATCAGTCCTCCTCCCATAAGGTAATTCGTGAACATCGGGCAGTGGTCTTTATCATGGCCCTGACCCTTGCATTTTATGCAGCACACCTCTTTGCGCACTTTTGGTCGAGCTATCTGGTCCTGTTTCAGACTACGGATTTCGAGGCATAAGTTCTTCAACTACGTGTGGATCTATTGAACTCCCAAGTTAGGATCCTACATCGAGGTTTCATGAAGCCTCATCATGATCTCTAAGGCTTATGCCTGAGTTATTAACTTCTGCTGTGACAGTGCACTCCTCAAATGTAGCATTAGTGATGCTACAAACCACTCCCGGGGCTATCCATCCGTCAAATTCATATTAGCTTTGCGAATCGTACACTTCAACCTCTGATCCAACTCCCAAGGAGTCTCAACTAGTAACATTGTGATCTCCTTGAATCCAATGATCGACTGTGCTTCAGACTTTGGCCTGCTAAATCCTATATTTAGCACTGTCTGGATATCTGTGATTCCCACATTTGGATTATCATTGGAGTGCTTAATATACCAGGTCAACACGCGGTCCTACAGGGCACTAACTAGTCTCGCTTTCTTGATATTGTCATTTGTAGCTCCTCGCACTTCCCATATGGCTCTTATCACACAGGCAACTTCATTGTGCTCGCCATATTCAATCGTAGCAATGGTGGGGGTCGTATGGGTGAAGATGGAGGTGATGGCGATAAAGTTGGTGGTAGTGTGGGTGGGGGTGGTATTCACAGATCATACCTTGTGGTGAGACCTTCGTGAGTTCTTCATCATCCCCTCATAGAGGTGAAATCATAGGGCTATTATATGGTCCTTTAATCCCCTCGTTTCTATAGGTTTTTCCGCTTCGCGTAGCTCCAAACATCAAGGTAACTGCATAACCCTTTTCTTGCACAACAACATTTTAATCAAAGTGTTCAAAGACTTTACATACTTACCTCATAGTCCTTTGAGAAAGTGTTGCTTTGCCTCCCTGTAGCTAACCAAGGTGTCAACTATGAGCTCAGTAATGAATCCTCCTATAATTCGATCAAGCCAGTGGTCAATGGCATGTGTGATCTGATCCTTCGATGCTTCCAATCTGTGCACCGATTCTGGGGTCCACACGATAGGTCCATTGAGCCTCCACCTTCCTTGTCTATCTGCTAGCTTCGCGATCCACTCGTACATCTCAGTGAGGATAGACACAAAGAAGATCTCATGGATCTCTGTGTATAGGTAGCATTCTAACCACTCTTCTTTTGACAGCCATGGATTCCAGTTCTCCTGCGTCGCGAACTTGTGAATTCTTCTATCCAACCGACCTTGAAATTCATTCTTAGTTGGATTCCAATGATACGACATTAGACATCTCTATGCATATTCTGGTCCCAACAACAAAACCATTTGTTGGCTTGAGTGGGCCTCACCCAGGTTCAGAAGTAATTAGCCAAACAAATCCCTGTACTACTAGCCCTTTCGGCAATAGCCTGTAGAGCGCAGAGTGAGGTCTCACTTGAATTTGTATGGGGGGATGTTGGAACTAGGTTTTTGCACACTTGAGATGTCCAAGGGTCATCTTAGTCCAACTAGGAATGACTTCACATAGGTTACTTCCCACACACTCCTATCCTGCAAGGTCTTTGCACTCTGTTATAATTTCCTTCGCGCGGCCCTAATCAGGGTCTGAGGTGATTTCGCGTTGCTAAGGCAACGATTTATGCTCTTTCCCTAAGTTACTTTGTAGATGTTACTTATCTTCTTATAACCGTTAGTTAACTTCACATAAATAGATACTTATCTTATATTCTCTTATTCAACACATTCATATAAGTTGCACAACAATTAAACAGTAAGCTCACAATTCATACCCAATACACTTTAATGCATACAACAGAAAAAGGTATGAAGAAATGATATGAAAACTTCTCTTTATTACTTCTTCAATGGAAATAGACTCAAGCTGCCTTGCGTACTCAGCTGTTGGGGTCCCCACATTCAATTGCGAACTACTATGCCTTTGTTCACTCAGCTGTAGAGCCTTCTCCTACTCTAGGGCCCAAGACTTGACTTTACGCTAAGATAAGACTCAATTCTTCTATTCCATCATTGCTACCTTCATTCTATTCACTTATTTACAACTTAGAGCCTCGCTCTATTTATACAATCCCATGGTCTGCGGACGAAGGGTAGATCTCTAAAGCCGACATTACATTACATAATTAAGGGTAGACAACCCTATGACTCATTTACAACTTTGTGCTTCGTGCCCACAAAATGTGAATTCTTTTACATTGGTTTTAGGATTTTTGATCAAAATATGAGCTCTAAGCCCCAAAACTTGCCTTGGGAGATCCTGCGCCCAATGCCTAAGTATAGGTAGCATACTTTCCTTCCTTAGATTACTTCCATAAAACAATGATCTTCTAGTTATGACTTTTTTTCTAGACTCGCTATGACCCTTCTATATATATTCCTTTCGTTTAGAATAACATGGTCCGCAGACCATGGGCGAGTCTCAAATCTTCTTATCTCCTAACAACCTAAGGGACTAAAGCCCCTTTGACTCTTATTATCTTGAATCACGCTTTTCTTCCTCAAATCACAGAGAGTTTACATTTGTACAAAAAGTAAGTACCAAAACTTGACCCCAAGGGACCCTATCCCAACAATGTTCATTTTTTTTTCTTAGTGTTGGTCAACACAGAGAGATAATTATGGTTATGAAGGGTGTGGTTTATCACCTCCTTATAGTATCTTAGCTTCCTTTTACCCTATAGCTCCTTATCATCCCACAAATTATCCTTAGAATTGGAGGTAATAGTATCCCTTTATCCCCCAATGGTTGAGCCAAGGTTGGGCATCCTTTGCCACTTGTGCATGAGGGGAAGGTGGGAGTTTTGACTAAAGTTAGAACAAATTTTTGGGAACCTCTTGGTTTACATGTTGTAAAAATTCTTCTTATACATAAAATATCTAAACATAGTCATGCTTTCAATGGGGGACAAGCCATATTTGATCAGGAGGATGGGATAGGGAGTATTTCCCTTAATCTTGAGGTTGTAGGTTATGAATTGCTTTTGAATCATCTCAATCTTTATCCATGACTCTATGGATATAATATAACCTCAAACTTAACATCCATATCATGGGGGCTTCACTTAATTAACCTTTTTCCTATCATGTGCGTTCCCTACATATTAAACAATACCCTTAATTTGACTACATATTGGAAAATACCCCTAAAAATCACATTATTTAACCCCCTACCAATACGAACCCAATACACCTTTCCAATTTAAAAAATGCCTACTTCCACTAGATATTGTAGGTATCCATTTTTTCATTAACATTTTTTATACCCATTTATATTTTTTCATTAACTTTGAACTCCATTTTTTATACCTTCCAATATAAAAATCCTTTCCCCACTATATCTCCCCCAATATATTATGTCATTTTTTCCTCAATATATATCCCCCAATATGAACCCATGTGGTATGGTATTGCTCCCCTAGTGGAGCCCCCATGATCCGTATAAGACAACATGGGCAATTAGAGTCTCAAATAGGAAGTTTTTTTTACTCCAAATACAGAGATCGACCAACTTGCAATTGTTTTCAAGATCATAATAAGCTTTCCAACCTCCAATGATCCTTTTCTCAATGCTATAATTCCAATTGAGATGATGAGGAAAGTCAATACCAAAATACTTATAAGCAGAAACCTGATCTAAGCAATGGTTATCATACATGAAACTACCATGTGTTATATCTTTGGATTTAATGATCATGACTCTAGTCTTGTCAGTGTTAACTGTCATACCCATCTTGGAGTAGTAGACATGAAGATTCTTAAGCCTCTTGTGTAGGTCATCATCGATGCTTTCAAGAAGAATGATATCATCAACATAAAGGAGAAGAGTAATGATTATACCAACAAGGTTAAATCCCTTACAACCTACACTTTCCAAACACTCCTTTAGCTTATTGATGTAAATTCCAAAAAGGGTAGGGGATAAGGGACACCCCTGCTTAACCCCGATTTGGAATTTAATAATTTTTAGACCACCTTAAGCTTGGAAACAAAAATATCGTAGAGGCGGATCAAAGAAATCCTCAACTCAAGAGGAACCATTATCTCTCCAAGTATCTCCCATATCTTATCCCGAGGAACAATGTCGAAAGATTTTCTAAAGTCCACAAAACAACAAAAGAGATCAGATTTACTATTACGACATTCCTTTGCAATGATCCTGAGAGTGACAAGATGGTCGATAGTTGAGTGATGCTTCCTAAAACCAACTTTCCCTTTATCTCTTTTACTATGGTTTTCAGGACAAATGCTAATCTTCTTTTCCAGAATGATCCCATATAACTTGGCTAGGGTGTGGTTAGTCATAATGGTCATGTTGTTAGAGGGAACACTTTTGTCCCCATTTTTAAAGATACACACAATAAGGGTTTGCGTCCAATACTTAGGGAAGACATGCTTTACTGCCAAATTGAGAAGCTTGTGGAGACGAATAATGAGGATAGATCTTCCCATTTTAAAGATCTCAACTTGGTATCCTTCAATATCTTTAGCTTTCCCATTAGCGAGCTTATTACTCCCAGAATCAATTTATTCCAAATAAAAGATATCTTCCTTAATAGGAGTGTTTAAGATTGTTCCCATGATGTTAGTCGAGTCATAAATTTTCTTAAGATAGTTGTCCCAATTTTCTAAGGGGATTGAATGATTATCTTTAGTTTTACGAATAAGCACATTCTACCAAAACTTTCTGGGTGCAACTTTAGGAAAGTGGAGAAGATGATATTGTCTCTTATTAATATATGACCTCTTCTTCCTTTTGATGATATATTTGTATATACTTATATTTCAGATCTTAACAATTTTATTAGGAGTGTCTCTCATCACTTTCCTGGCCATTTTACAGTCTTTTTCATACTAAGAGTTGAAATTTTTGTTATTCCTCTTATACAAAGTCTCAGTAGAGAACTTGTTGATGGTAGTGGAAAGAGTAGTAGTAACATTGTAATGAATTTTTTCAATGTTGTTATTATAAGTCATTGATCCTAAATCCATTTCTAAATCCCTTAATAAAAGGTCGACATTACTTCTATCGAAGTGAGTGTGTCTTTTTCTTTCACCAATCTCCTACATGTGGCTAGTATGGATAACAAGATTGAGGGTTAAAGATAAATACCTGTGGTCATATTTAGGCTCGTAGCCCTTAAGTAGCTTAAATTTTGTAATATGATTGAGAACATGGGTGTTAGAAATCACATAGTCCATGACACTACTACCCAACCCATGGAAACACGCTATCTGGATAGAGGAAGGACACTTGTTAATGCCATTACAAATAATCAGTTCCTGGGAACTACAAATGTTGAGGAGTTCGGTGCCGAATAAGTTCTCGATTACATCTTTAGAATTTCTCTGGAATTTATTGGCTAAGTTACCACCTTCATCAAGCCACAAGGGGTTGGGGTTAGAGTTGTTACTTAACATAATATCTTGGTTAGTAGTATTTCTAGCATTGAAGTCCCAAAGAAAAAGGATATTACCTTCATTCCTTAGGTTGTGGATGTATTTTTCTAAGGTATTGAAAGGACAATTCTTATCCAAGTTGTTTTTCTCATAGGATGTAGAGTTTATAGGAGCGAAATAGTAGATTGCAAGAAAAAGCCTATTGGTGGTAGAATCAAAGATCTCGATCCAAATGTACTGATTGAATTGGTCGATTTTGTGAAATCATATGTGAGAAGAAATAGTGTTCCCTATATAAAAAGCTATACCACCAAGACCCCTTTCGGAGGATTTCTTATTCCAAGCTGACCAAAGAATGAACCCGTCAAGGTGAGGGACCCTATATTAGTCATGTTCCCAAGTTTCAACTAAAATAATAAGATCAATATCACTCGAGATAAAAATTAACATAAGAACATTATACCATGGAAAACCACAACAATTTTAGAAGAGGATCTAGGGCAATGCTAGTCCTTACTTTAGAAGAGGATCCAGGGCAATGCTAGTCCTTCAAAGTGAGCCATACGTGTGTCCACATTTTCCACTTTTTCTGAAATATGGTTTTGGCCATGCCAGACCACCACCACGCATTCTCTAACCTGGCATTGAAAGTAGTGCATCCTATCCAAGGTGGCCACTAGCTCAACATTCTCCTCCCTTTAGATCCTTTCAGCCAACTCCACCCAATCCAACAAAGTTTGAATTAGCTCACTTAAATTCTCCAGAAAATAATGTTGAATTATCCATGGGCTAAGATTTGAATGTCTTCTAGAGCCCTGGCTGACCTTACCACCATGTAGCATACCACCACATCATTGAGGTTGCTGAGACCGCCCTCCATGACAGTTTGCTTGCCCACTACCACCGCGGCCACTATGTGCTCCAAAACCCATATGCCAGGAGCAACTGACACTCTTGCCAGCTTGACGCATCCCAATTGGAACCATTCCCATCTCCATAGATTGAATTGACCTATCTTGGTCCTCGTGCCCTGCTTAACCTGGCTTGGCATGGTGGGAGGAATTCCCACGTTGAGGGGAAGGCCACATGTTGAACCGACCAACAACACCAGTACCTGTACCTGGCTCAAGAGTGTTAGAGCCATTGACAATATTCAGGGCCTGGCCCACTATAAATCACTAAGACTGCCTCACCCAGAGCCCAGACCTAGCATCACCAAAATTACTCCAAAGACAAACACGCGCAACAACCCAACAACTGCCACTCCACAAATTGTGAACTCCAAATTTCTAGCTCTTCAGAGCATAAAGATCTTGAGAAACTAAATATAGAATGGACGGGTTAATATCACCCTTGGCTGAAGCTCCCCAAGGGGCCTGTCGTAAACCATAGTAGCATACCTCCACAGTGACCTTCAGGGAGGCAATTGTGCTATCCCCATAAAACATAAGAAAACATCCATTGAGACACAAGGCATGCTAATTCTTGGTACAAACGCTTGAGATAGAGTGTCCCACACACAACCATTTCCATCCCCAACAACACCACTAACTATACCACCTCCAGCAACCTCCAGCAGACCATCAACTCACACCTTCTAAATTCCAATGTAACTAAAAATACCAACTTACCCAAACCACCTTAGATTGCACTATGCATGCACGAAAATGCACAGGGTACTACCTTTGTAGAAGAACAATGATAAGTTTACACTCCCAAGAGTCAAAGGGGAAGCTCGATAACTGTCAACCTTCTCTGATAATCCACCACTATTACTTTTGTTTGCTTGCCAAATACCAAGAGAGAGAAAAACACTGAACTAAAGTGGCAACACAAAATCCATAGCAATGATCCATCTCACTTTTTAGATCTTTTCTGTCCACACTCATTGATACATTAATATTTTTCACACAAGCCCCTTTACACCCCCAAGTACACTAGTTCAGACAAGAGGATAGGGAGGTTGATCCTCCACCCACACACCAGTTGTTTGCAATCATGGGACTCAGTTTTCCACGTGCTTCAAGAATCTCACCGCCATTGGCAAAGCCTCTTCCTCCTTAACTATCTGACATAGATCCAACGGGTGGATATTTTGTGAAAGGGGGGTAATCTTGAAGAATATCTTGACCCTAGTGTTCACTACCCCAATCTGGAATTTTATCCACACCCTTGTTGCCTTCTCGATCAACATGTTCACTGATTGCATATTCACAATAGGAGAGTCTGGAATGAATATGTTCCCCTATCAGTTCCAAACGCTAACTTTTTATTACTTTATCCAGAGGAGATCTATTTATAAGTCTTTGAAGCATGGTTATAGCTATCTAAGAATTTCTCGTGACTTGCAACTTGGATACCTTCTATTCCCATGCTATCTACACTCCTCTTTCTAAGGCTAGATATTCAACTACATTATGTGTGGTGTTTCCACATGACGCTGCATAAAAATTTATCACTTGCCCCTTATTGTTGTAGATTATCCCTCCAAGGCCAACTGGCCCAAGGTTACCCTTGGAGGTCCCATTAAAATTTAGCTTGAGGAAACCATGTGGGGGTCATGTGAATGAGTTGGAGGAGGATCCCCGTGATGAGGGGTGATGAGATGGTCTAGGGTCAAAAGACTCCTGGTGAATATCAAGGGTAGCTAAAATGACACATTCATGCCCCTCCTCTTTCTAGTCCTCATGTGGCCAGTGCGAGATAGACATCTTCTTTGATGTTGTAAAGGACATTTTTCAATAAATTGATGGGGTGAAGGGCTTGAGAGTGGAATATTTCCCTGTTTCTGGCTTTCCATATGTGCCATAGGACAAATTCTTGCGAGAGGCACCATGCTCTATTGACAATGGGGTTTTTGAAGAGAGACAAAATCCATATTTGTAATGATTCTCAAAGGTTATTTACTAGCCAATTATATGCCCTAAATACCTCTCTCTGACAACCCTAGACCTCCAATGTCCTTAGAAAATAATTCAAGAGGTATATGGCCATTTGCTCCTCATTGTGACATAGAGGACACCAAGATGGTTCAAGGAATCCCTTTTTCCAAATTTTATCCCACGAGAGAATTTTACCATGCCCCATTAACCATAAGAAGAATGAGACTTTTGGCCATAATCGAGAGTACCAAATTCTCTTCCACAGTGGGTTCGGCTTGAGGTCCCCTATAGATGATATAATTGAATAGGCTTTCTTGAGGGAAAACATGCCTTATGGGAGGTGTTCCCATCATAATTTATCCAGTTCTCCATTGTTGTGGATAGGGAATTGACATAGAATCAAAAGGAGGGCATCCAAATCCAATGGGGGATCATGAGTTGGCAAGTTGCCAAAAGATTTTCACTCCCTCCATTTTGACCCTCGGGATGTTTCTAGCCAGCAATATTTAACATGTTTTGTTCCCAATTGGGAGGTGAATGTATGAATATCTACAAAGGCTACATCTTTATCTAATATGAGATGTTGCATCCAACTCTCGCTTCAGAATTTAGCTTTACTGTAACTCCTAATTTCCCAAAATATGTGTTCCTGAATGAAGCCTTGCTGAGCATTAGCTTGATTCTAGACTGAGGATCCATTTGATAAGTTCTGATGGAGCTGTAATGGGTCCTTCCAACCCTCTACCCTGTATTTGACTACCTATATCTACTTCCATATCTCTTGACTACCTTGGATCCAACTCCACTAGACCTTTGCGATGAGGGCTTGGGATAATAGCTTTAGATCTTTTAGGACTAGGTGACCATGTATATTTGGTTTACACAACTTATCCCAGGCCACCAAGGCCAATTTTTGTCTGATCTGTGACCTAGTCCATATGAATTTCTAGAAATTGGCCGTCAGAACCTTATAGATGCTTCTAGGGGTCGTAAGGGTCGAGAGTTGATATAGGGGATAACTTGAAGAAATTATCTAAGGAGAATAAGTCAATCTGTTGATTTCAAGACCCGAAAGGTCGAACTTGATAGTTTCCTCTCAATACAGGATAAAAAATCCTTCCAGGAGGATATCTTGAGTGAGTTAGACACCAGAGGAACACTGAGGTAGGTGGTGGGAAGTGACCTGATTCTGAATCCAAGAGTTCTTTCCAAATGACTTTCCACTCTTCAGTGAGTATTAAAGAAGAATATGTCTGATTTATCACCATTGATATGGGTACCTGATAAGAAGAAATGATGGTTCCATAGGTCACAAAGTATTTAGAAAGAAAGCCCATATGGATAACTACTTGCATGTTGATTCTCACCACCATCCAGCACAGAAAATGGGGGTACTACAGACCCTCTTCACTAGAGCTTATAGAATTTCCGATATTAACCATACTGAGGAAGAAATTTCTTACCTAAAAAGAAAATTCGCTAACCTAGGGTACAACAATAAAAGCATATACAAAGCTATTCAAAAGGCCAAATCTGAAAACAATATAAACAAGACAAAAGACCCCCGTACATCTAATGCCTACCTTCCTTACATTCAAGGAGTCACAGACAGGATAGCTAAAATCCTCAGTAAGAAAAATATAAAGACTGCATTCAAACCCTGGTCTACCATTAAACAAAGAATGAAATTTGTTAAGGACAGCTAAGATCATCTTCAACAGAAAGGAGTATATATCATCAACTGCTCTTGTGGGGATCATTATATAGGAGAAACGAGTAGGTCCGTTAGGATTAGGCTCAAAGAACATTGTGCAGATATCCGTAACGAAAGAACCCGCTCTTCAGCCCTAGCCGAGCATGTAGGAAAAACCAATCACCATATATGCCTTGAAGACACCAAGGTCATTGCCAAAGAAGATCACCATTTTAAGTGAAAGGTTAGAGAAGCTATTGAAATCATAAAGCACCCTTGAAACCTTAATAGGGATGGAGGCTTGGAAATTAGAAAAAATTGGAACCCATTACTTACCCCCCAGGAATAAGAGCATAGGTTCCCATACAATTATAGCTAGGTTAAATAGAGTCTAAATACCTAGATTGATATTCTAGCAAAAATAACATTCATCTAATACCTCTAGTAATTTAACAAAATTACTGGATAGATGAAGAATGGTATAATCACCTTGAAAATAAAATAAATTTCACTACACAATAGTAAACATAGATAAGAATAATAATAATAATTTAAATAGTAATAATAAACTCACAATCAATTAGTTAAACAGAATAATAAAATACAAATAATAATAATGAAAATATGAATAATAATATGAATAATTACTAGGAATAAATAAATAATAGGGTTACAGATATAAATAATAATTATAGATAAAAATACAAATAATAAAAATATTACATATAATAAATGTAAATAATGATATAAATAAGGATTAATATAATAATAGCAATAATATAAATAATAATATAAGTAAATAATATTAACTATAGATGAAATAAAAATAATAATTATGGAGAAGAATAATAATAATGATAAATAAGAATTATAACAATAATACAATTAAGAATATACATTTAATTAATAAACTAACAATAATAATAAACATAAATAATAAAAT
>APFE030419140.1:23781-41769 GCA_000404065.3 Pinus taeda
ATTAAATAAGAACAAATAATAATAAATATATTAATAATTAATTAAATAGGAGATAAGGATTAAAACAATAAATATAATAATAATATAAATATAAATTATTAATAGATATATGATTAATGATAGATATGAATAATAAAGAATAATACAAATAATAACAAGTAATTGTAAAATAAATAATGATTAGAATAAACAGTGATCAACTAAATAATGATTAATAACAATAATATTATTAATATTTAATAATAATACAAATAATTATATAAATAAAAATAATAATTAGGATTAAATAATAATAGAAATAACTAGTAATATAAATAATTCAATCCGCCATTCTGTCTTTTCAGCAAAACTAGTTCATATTTATCAAAACCCTTTGCATTCTTTTCTCCGTACATCTGTCCTGATGATGAGTCTGGGTATAGACTCGAAACGTCGACATACATAAAAAATGAGCCCTGTGGAAAATCTGAACTCCTCTCAGATACCTGAAACCTGCAAAAGAAGCTCCATCATAGATCCTAATTTCTTAGCCTCTTTTAAAGTGGGTTTACCATAGAGCATGTTGTCATCAAAAAATCGCTGGTGGGTTAAAGGAGGAGCTTCTTAAGAGATTCTAATGCCCATAAGGTTGTGAGATCTAGCTGCCACCTTGATAAGGCTTCTTGATCCTTCTGAAACAATAACAAATAAGAAAGGGGAAATGGGTTCTCCTTGTCTAAGCCCTATGGATCCGTGAAAGGGTCGAGAGGGTGCCCCATTCATAAGAATTGAAAAGAATAGAGTTGAAATCAGATATTTCCACCTGATCCAGGAAGGGGAGAATTGAAAATAAGTAAGCATTGACAACAAGAAATCCCAATTCAACTGACCATAAGATTTAGAAAGATCTAATTTGATGAGCATACTTGGGGTTAAAGATGAGGATAAGGAGTGCACCACCTTATGAGATACCAGTATGCCATCCATTATCTACTTCCCTTATGTGAAACCCGATTGTTTTGGTCCAATGATGACCTGTAATAGAGTTTTGAGCCATCTTACTAAGATTCTTGAGATAATATTATGGATCACATTATAGATAGCTATTGGTCGGAAACCATTAGGGTCCCGAGCCATGCCCTTCGTAGGGATGAGCTCCAGGAATGTTTTGTCCAAGCTCGACCATAGAAATTGAGAGTAGTGAGAGTACTCAACTAGCTCAAGAATCTCAGCTCCTAGGAATTTCTAGCTAGCCTTAAAGAATTCAGAAGTGAAGCCATCCAGGCTTGGGGCTTTATTTAGTGGAAGAGCCCTGACCACTTCCTCCACTTTTGTTAAGGATATTTCTATCATAAGGGCCTCATTTTTATACTTTGTAAATTAGTTTTGGAATATGTTGTTGGATCCTTCAAATTTCCTCTCTCCTGTCCAAAATTTTGTCTACAAACAAGGACTAGAAGTGATGAATCAAATCTTCTAAAGTTTCCTCGTGTTGCACCAGTCATCGGCCATCAGAGCCATTGAGGGAAAATATATGGTTAAATTGGTGATACTTCAGCAAAGTCCTGTGAAAAAATTTTGTGTTCTGCTCGCCCACCCTAAGCCATTAGACCTGTGACTTCTATTTTCACATAATTTCCTCCTATTTCCTCCTCTGATTTTGGTATATTAAGATCTATCCCTCCTAGTCTATGAGGGCATCAATTCTCCCTTCCAAGATAATATGTTTCTAAATAGATCTCATATCTTCTTCAATTCGCCATTTCTCCTAGTGAATATTTCCAAAGTCGGATCTATTCCATTATTTGATTTTTCCTTTTAATTCCTTGAGCTTTAGTTGGAAGGCTTCCATTGGGTTTCACCCTATCACCTTGATTGCTTGCCACCAATCTTCCATATTAGCCAGAAAATCTGGTTTTTCAACCTGGAAGGATTCGAAGTGGAATTGTTGGTTGTGAGGAGGCATCCGTAGGTTGATCTCTAGACAAATCACCCAATGATACAATCCTAGGCATGAGAGCATCTCTTCTTGGAAATATATATTTCGCTGGAGGATGTTATCTGAAAGAAGAAAGAAATCCAATTTTGAGGCTATTTGATACTTACCTCCCCGTCGATTGTTCCAAGTAAAGGTGCCATTCTTGAAATCAAGATCTTAGGCTCCCAGACCTTGAATGGTTTCCTAAAAATCCAAATATATCAGGTCCAACCAATGAATGCCTCCTTTTTTCTCGCTGAGATCCTTTCTGAGATTGGAGTCCCCTACCACAATCCAATTGGTGTCCCCCAAAAGGTCCTTAAGGTGTTCCAAATTGATGAGAAAGCTTTCTTTCATCCTTGGTAAGGTGGGGCCATAAAATCCTCTTAGCTAGACCTTCTCAGAATATATGATACACTCAAATTGGCCAGAACTGAAGGTAATAGATTGATGGTCCTAGAGGATTCCCAGAACCACTACACTACCTCTTGCATCCAGATCCATATATTCTACCAATGGCCAGCTCCTACTGGCAATGTTTATAAGTTCTTCCTACATCAACTTAGTTTCCTACAAAACTATGGTGTCTGGCTTCTTAGCTTGAATTGTTTCACTTGTATACCTCAACTTTCCATTGAGTTGAGGCCTCATATATTTCTTGATAACAAATTCATTGAGGGGGAGGGGGGAGAGATCGTTGATAATACTTCTTAAGGATGTTGGTTTGCCCTAGGTTGGCTAAGATTACCCATGCTTCTCGGATCACTTCACGGGTTGGTCTTCTGCCCCTCTTCATTGAGCCTAGGCTAGGTTCTGTCTATTGCATGGATGTATCTTCCTCTTGAGGAACTAAGGCTAGTTGAAGATGGGATTATATTGAGGCTTGTTTCTCCCAATATTTATAGATTTGTTGGAATTGATCCAACTGATCTTGGGGAATATCTTCTGATCCATAGTTTTCCTAGCTTCAGAGGTAGGTCACCATGACCCTCTCATCAAAATTTAGCTGATCAAACTTCACATAATGTTATAAATCTTATCGCACTTGAGTGATAACTTGGAGGATTTATTTACTATTGGCTTGAGCCTTTGGAATTTTGCATTTTCTCGGCTGTTTACTCTTCACATTATCCAAACCTTGCTCTACTTCCATCATTGCTTGGGCTTGAGGCATAACCCGTGAATCTACTTTTGGTTTCAGCTCGGTTGGTTCAGCTAAGATATCTGAGCAGTTTCCTTGACGTATATTTGGGGCCACTTGAGTACTACCAGAGGGGAATTCAAAGGCCACATGGGAAGGTTCAACTGTGCGACTAGAAGTTGCATGTGAGGCAGTTGTCAAGGTAGGAGATGGGGGAAATTTTCTTGGAATATGATGTCGTATCTGAACATATTGGAACTCGTCTGAGGAATGAGTCCCCACAGGGGTCGAGACTTGTTGGGGGTAGTGCCAGAAGATATGTCTATATTCATGGCACAATCTACACTTGAATGAAACATGCTCGTAGTCCAGCAGTTGAGACCAAGTCTCATCCTAGTATTCGATTTCCATCGACTCTGGGAGAGGCTCAAAGATGTTCATATACACATAGATCTAAGCATACAAAGAAAATATTATGTGCCATGTGATATCTGAATCCTAGAAAAATTTTCCTACGGAGTGGCCAATTAGTTCTAGCATATCCAGCTCCCAGAAATCCTTTAGAAGGGAGTACAATTAGACCCAAATCAGGGCATCTCGGAATTGTCTCTTTTAAGGATTATAGCAAGGTTCCTAGTGCCTCATAAATAGGCCAACACTATTCATGAAATAAGTGCCATTGTTCAAGATTTGCCTTTGATCTTGTAAATATTCAAAAATTACTGTGAAGAAACCCTTGTCCCATATGTGAAGATAGAAGGGAGTTTTTGGCTATCATTTGAGTTGGATCCATCGTATAATATCGACTTCTCTGGGCCAGATACCTATGAATTTAAATATAATTGCATGATCTGGCATAATCTGGTGATATTTTTCAAGATAGTTGTTGGGGATCACCACCTTGGGGTTTTTTCTTGCCTTGGGGAGGAAATAGCCTCTCATGCATGCCTACCATTAGGCACCAAGAGCTGGTGATTTGGGCTACTTTCATTTTTGCGATTCAAAACTAGACAAGGGAGAAGCAGTTAAATGAGTTGTGTGAGTGAGCACGCACTTGAAGGAGGGGGTGAATCCTTATCCCCCAGGAGGCCCCATCTTGAGACCACTCATTGTGGAGCTTACGTAAGGGGACAATGACAACAGTGGGAGCGAAGATGGCTCTGACATTGTAGGGTTCAGGGTTACACATCTACAAACCCTATTTTTTCTTCAAAGAGATCATTTCTCAGCAAAGTATATATATGTTCATTTAGTCAAATCTCATATTATTAAAATTTATTATTGGTTTAATTTTACTTATTACTTCATCTTAATCCCTTATAATTATTAAACTAATCCGTTATTATTATTTTTCCACTTAATTTCCAATTTTCCTCTTTATCTTTTTATTCTTTTTTTCCTTTGTATAACAATTTATTATTATATGTTCAGATAAAAAAAAATTGTAAGTGGAAATTCTATTCATTCGTAAAAAAATATGTACATCAGGGGTGACAAAAACAGGTGGTCTCACCCTGACCATGTTTTTTGACCACCGTTTACAGCATATGACAAAAAAATAAAAAGGAGACTAAGGACATTGTCCATAACTAAGAAGAAGACAAGTAACATAAAGAGAATACCTGTAGTCATGTTAGTCATCTGACGTGATGGAATTTGGGTTGTTTGATGTTGTCCTAGGAGGAGGCGAAGGACAGAAGGAACATTAGACATGCCCTTCGAAGTGAGCCATCTAGGACTCCAACTTCTCCAAATTATCCGATAGTAGGTTCTTTCCACGCCATACCACCACCACTCGTTCTCGAACTTGGAACTAGAGGTAGTGAATTCCATCCAAGGTGGCTACCAGTTGAGCATGCTCCTCTCTTTAGATATGTTCAACTATTTCCAACCACTCCAGTAGGGATTGTATTAGCTCGTGACAATTCTCTAGACATTAACGCTGAATTTTCCTCACACTAGGTTCTAAATGCCTTGCAAGCCTGTGCCTTCCCATGCCACCACGCCACATGCCACCGCTCCACTATGGTTGTTGCAACCACTCCCCATACTGTGTCATCGAGTTTCCATCTCCACAAAAACCTCGCACACCAGCCACCCTCCACTTGGAGCACCCCACTATCTTACCACATTGGTGAGCCCCTGTTGTCTCGACTCCTAAGTCCAAAGATAATATTTTCATTTCTAGGTCCCCAGGTCCAACTAAGCAAGGCTTTATTGGGAGGGAGGACCGCCCTCACCACGTAGATGGGTGCTTACAAGCTAGGCCAACAATGACATTGTCAATACCAAAGCGAATGATGTAGGAGCCACCGACAGCCTTCCAAACACACCCAACCCCTGACCACTAGGCCCACCTTGCCCAAGGCTAAAACCGCTAGCCACCTAGATAGGGATGAGTGCTAGCACTTCCCTCCTTGAAGCAGCAACACACACCTACCAGAATTCCTCCACCCCACCATTCTTACCACCCTAGTCTATGACACATAAACTCACTATAATTTTGAGAATTAAGAAGATGAATCAACATCAGGAAACCACGATGACCTTCAAGGACCTAACTATTTTTTCCCTATAACACACATAAACCATACACTAAGAAGAAGAGAAGCCCAAGTTTAGGCCCAACAACTTATGAAGGAGCACCATGCATAGAGCCTCCACCACCTCGAGAATCACTACCAACTATACCGCCTCCACCAACCTCCAAGAAAGAAATAGCCTACAAATTCCAATTTCCAAATGAACTAGAAACACAAGCTAGCCAAAACCTCCGAAAGCTACATTGTGCATGTGTAGAAAAACACAAGATACCACCACTGGAATAGGAACAATACTAACCTATAGGGCCAAGAGTTTGGGAAAAAAACTCTGACGTTTCCACCATGCCAAGAAAAACCAGTGATGCTTCCTTTGCCGATGAGTAGAATACCAACAATAGAGGGTAGGGAGGCTGACCCTCTAGCCTTATGCCATTTGTTTACACATATGATCCACGTGGTGTTTCATGCATTGGGTTCCTCACCCCCATCAGGGACTATATGTTCAAATATTATTATAATTTTATTCCTTTATTTTTTATTATCTAAATTATTAAAATTATTAATATATTTATTTTAATTTTTTTGCTAAGGCAAGAATGGATCCTTCTTATTCAATTAAAAAATAGTGTACAATCATCAACCTCGACGGTGGTGCACACTAAAAGGACAGGCCCACCCCAATCCTCGGTCGCTAGATGACAAAATGAACCCAAGAACGCGGTCAAAACAAACCAGTAGTCCAAAACTGACCATTGGATCTTAGGCTAAAGATCTAGCAGATGAAAAACGTATCGGGTGGCTAACATGCTCACTTTTTGACCAACACATCGGACTTTATGCATCTTATAAACCATGATTTATAATCATATCTGGTCCATTTTTGGCATAACCAACGATCACTTTTACCGCCTGAAATCTACCATTTGCACGCGATTCCCATGAGGTCATGCAAATAGCTTGAAACATGACCATTGTATCAGTCCCACCAACATGCACATTCAATGCTGGCCATTGAATGCCCTCGCTTAATCCAACGATTTAGGATCATATCGCGTAGACTAAAAGCTCTGATAGTTAGCACACAATGAGGGTGGTATTTCCTCCCCACCCAAAGCCATGTGTTGCGTGGTGAGTGGAATCGCTCCTGATTGTGAAAAACTACTTCCAGCCTAAATATCTTGCGATAAACTGGAAACCACCTAGTGGGTGGTAAAGCGATCACCGAAAAACAAATGGGGGTTTTGCGCCTACTGAGAAAGTCTAGATTCCTACACAGGGGCCAAAGGAAGATGAAGATCCCTCCTTCCGGCCAACCCTATGAGACTGTTGGTTTGCTATTACCTGGGTTAAGGAGATTGACATAGACCTGCATTCTAAAAAGGACCTCACATATGTCATGACATTTCAGAATGAATCTATATTGACGAGACCCCTTCCGCGTGGCTCTGCTTTTGTAATTTTGTCTCTTGATTTTTCCTGATGCTGTTGTCAGTCGTTCATGGCCCTGGATGAGCATCCCTCCCTCAACTTGTCATCTGTAATCTTTGCCCACAAACAGCACAAGCTGGTATGCTTGTTTTGTACTCCCTCTTTTGCAAGCCAGTCGGCAACTTTGTTGGCTTCCCTGCGAACATGCACCAACCTAAGAGTTCTCAGCCCTCGTAGGTGCACTTGGATTCTTTGGTAGACTTGCAGAAGCCACCAGTGTTTTGAGATTTTCTCAGGAGTAGCGCCAACAGTTATACTTTTCACTTAGTTGATGACTAATTTTGAGTTAGCTTCAATGATGAAATTGTGAATGTTATGCTTGAGCAGTATTTCTAGACATGATTCCATCACCATAAGCTCAGCCATATTGTTGGTTACTTCTCCTAGATAATTGTGGAAAATGATTTGTATGTTTCCTTCTTCATCTCTCAAGACCCCTCCATAACCAACTTCTCCTTAATTCCCTTTTGACGCCTCGTCTATGTTGAATTTTAAAAAGCGATGGAAAGGGGGTTGCCAAGAAGACTTATTTGTTGAAGTCTTCTTGTTAATTTGCATAGAATTCCAAAGGGGATGAACCATGAGCTCTAACTTCTCCAAAATTCTAGCCTCTCTTTGATCGATGGGTTTTCCAATAGCTGCACCTCCCATGATATGAACAATCTCTTTAAGTTGTTTAAGGATTAGCTTTAGGATGCTTCTCACCAGACTCATTTTCTCCTTGAAAACCCTGTTGTTGCACTCCTTCTAGACATTCCAAATTATGAATCTTAGGGTTATAATCGAGGCGGAGTTAATGATCTCATTGTCGGAAAAAAATTTCTGCCAATTCTTCAATGTCGGTGATGTCATTAACATCTATGTCTGTCTTCTCAAAGACTTCTCCAAACCAATTCCAAAATATTGTTGTGAAAGTGCATCTATTTAGTAGATGATTTGTAGTTTATTCTTGTTGTCTGCATAAATGACATCTTGAGGGGCCAACAAAGCCTCTTTTTCTTAGGTTATCCCATGTCAGAATCTTGCCCTGTTGAACCAGCCACTTGAATAGTTTTACTTTCATCCAATGAGGAGTTTCCCATATTTATTTCCACGTCTTATCAGTGTTTGGAAGGTTTAGCCCTGCATCTATTCTTTTGTCTTCCTTAAGGTTGAAGAGACCTATCTTGTTCTTTCCCCATCCTAGTTGATCGTTCAAGTTTGAGTGTAAGACTTGTATCTTGTCTAAAAGACCTTGAAGGGCTATAGCTTGAGTATGCAACATGCCCATTCCACTATAATCTGGCAGTTTCCAAGTTCTTCATTTCTTATCATTCCTTGCTTGGTCCCAGTAGTTACTTACCCACCTTAGTCCTTTGTTGATGGTATCGGTGTGAATGTCTACTAATTCTTCACTACAGAGATTGTCCTCCTACTGCCAATTGTCCTCCCAGAACCAAGCTAGGTTCCCATTTCTGATCTCCCAGAAACCATGGTTTTAGACTAAGGCCCTGTTCTCCCATACCCGATTCCAAATAGTAGAACCTTTTACCTATCCTGTCATTCTAATTAGATTTTCCTCCTTCCATTCGCTAGCATATTTGTGCTTCTAGAGTTTTACCCAAGGGGCCTGAATTTCTTTCAGCCATCTCCACCAGATTTTGGCACCAAGAAATTTATTTAAAATTCCTGGGTCATGAAGACCCAAGCCTCCATGGGACATACGTTTGCATACTCTATCCCATGCCACAAGGGCCCATTTCTTCTTTTCTTCACCTTTCCCCTGGAGAAAGTCTCTCTGAACGTTTCTTATATTGGTCATTACACTGGTTGGTGTTGGAATGGCATATAGCATATGGATAGGGATACTTTGTAGGATAGCCTTAGTGAGAACTATTCTCCTTGCTAGATTTAGCGCTCTGTTTGTCCATTTGCTGATATTATCTTTTTTCTTATTAAGAACAGGCTCCCAGATATCCTTGTGAAGTGGTTTGTCAGTGAGAGGAACTCCTAGGTACTTCACATGTAGTGTCTCCCTTTGAAAGCCCAAAATTCTGGAAAGATTTATTTGAATTGAAATATCTGTATTGAAAAAGAAGATCTTTGATTTAGTGAGACTTACCTTAGTGCTTGATGCCCTAGCAAACTCACTCAGAATCTGTTTGAATGCTTTGGCTTCCTTAATAGTGGGTGCGCCTTGAAGCATAGTGTCATCCACAAATTGCTAATGTGTCACCATGTCCCCACCATGAATGAGTCTCAGACCCTGAATTCTCCCTTCCTCCTTAGCAGCTCTGATACCTCTTCCTAACCATTCCATCATTAGAATGAAGAGAAAAGGAGAAAGAGGATCTCCTTGCCTGAGACGTCTAGAAGGCTTGAAGGTTTTGGAAGGAGCGCCATTAAGAAGAATTGAACAACTGGTTGTGGTAACTAGCACCATAACCCATTTAATCCGATTGTGATAAAAGCCATAGGCTTTTAAAATTGCTCTTATGTACGGCTAGCTAAGTTTGTCATAGGCCTTTGCTATTTCCAATTGCATTATCATTCCTCCCTGCTTGTTGGTAATGAGTGAATGAACCATTTCATGTGCTTGAATTATATTATCTAGAATTTGTCTTCCTTCCACATAGCCTGTTTGTTCCTCTGACACTAGGGTTGGGAGGAGAGGTTTGAGATGATTGGCAATGACTTTGGATATAATTTTGTAGATCACATTGCATAATGTTATAGGTCAAAATCTGTCTGGAGAGGTGGCCTTCTCCTGTTTTGGGATTAAGGTTATGAAAGATTCATTGAGTGCCTTTAAGGCTTTCTTAAATCTTCGAGAGTCTTCCACTACCTCCAGGATGTCTTGTTCCACTATCCTCCAGCAAGCTTTGAAAAAGTACACATTAAAGCCATCCGAGCCTGGTGCTTTCCCATTTTGCATCTCTTTCACGGCTTCCTCAATTTCTTCCTTTGTTACTGTTCTATTGAGAATGAAATTATCTTCTCTGGTGACCAATTTAGGGATGTAATAAGTGAATTTTTCCATAAACTGGTATCTATCTTCTGAGGTTTCCTCAGTAATTTTCTGAAAATGTTGGAGTAGAACCTTCTCCATCTCTTCATGAGTGTTTCTATCTATACCATGCTGATCTATAAGTTTCACAATTCTATTATTGTTTTGTGAGCTATGGTAGATCTGTGAAAGAATTTGGTGTTTCTCTCCCCTTCTTTAATCCATTGTACTCCGCATTTTTGTCTCCAGAGTATTTCCTCTTGAAGGCATCTGTTGTCCCACTCCTACTGGAGTGACTCTGCCATCTCTTTCCTTTCATCTGTGTAGCCTTCTGTGATAAGAATTTGGTTTATTTCCTTAAGTTTCTTTTCCACCTCTCCTTTAGCTTTGAAGATGTTACCAAATTCCTTTTTGTTCCACTCTTTGAGTTTGCCTTTAATGTGTTTGAGCTTGCAGTGAAGCAAGAACATCTTTGTACCTTGGAGGTGAAGATCTTCCTTCCACCATTGTTCAATATTTGTGAGGAAATCTGAATGTGTGAGCCAAGCATTCTCAAACCTGAAAGGGGTGTTCCTTGGTTTGCCAAAAAGGGAAGCTTCCAATTGGATAGGCTAGTGATCTGAACCCCCAAAAGGTAGTATGACTGTTGTAATGTTGCTTCCCCTTAGAAGAAGTTCCTCTGAAACCATAAATCTATCCAATTTTGAGGCCACTTGGGTAGGACCTCCTCTTTTGTTATTCCAAGTAAAGATTCCATTGCTTGTTTCCATATCAACCAATTTCATATTGCTAATGAAGTTCTGAAAGGCAATTGAGTCTCTCCCAAGTATTTTAGTTCCTCCTTTCTTCTCTATGAGTGATTTTGTTATGTTAAAATCACCTCCGAGAATCCATGGTAGAGCTGGGTATCTCTTTTTCAGATCCTCCATTGGTTTTGGACCATAGACATTGGTGATCATGTAACATTGCCTGTCACCGACCGGTTGGAAAATCAGAGAAAGGTGATGTCTGGATGCCTCTGCATCAATCACACCAAATTTATGTGGATCCCCAAGAGTGAGAATACCACCAGCAGATTTATTTGCCTTAACTTCAAGGTATTCATATATATTTACCCATTTTCTATGTTTTTCGTGGATTCTATCCACTGAGCATTTTGTTTATTGTATGAATACTATGTCAGGTTTTTCCTCTCTAATCCTTTTACCGAGATTCCTCTGTTTTCTTCTACTCCCTAGTCCTCTAATGTTCCAGGTTATGATTTTCATTGAGGTGTGGTTATAAAGGAGTAACAAGAAGGTCTTTCATCCTTCCTGAATCAATCATGAGCTTGCCACACTCTAGTAGTAATTCTTTCCATCTTTTTCTTCGCTCCTTTTGCATGGATTCTTTGTTAGTTTTCCTGTTATTAATCTTATTGAGGAGGTACCTTTGTTTTCCTGGTTGTCATGTCCTCTTTTGAATCCTACAGTTGTTTGATGTGCCTTGTTGAGGAATATATGTTGGACTTTGTCCACGTCCTCCTAAGGGATGGAGTTTATTCTTAGGTTGCCTCCCTATTCTAGAAACTTTTCCAGCTCTAGGTTCTCCTTTTGTAGGATCTCCTATAAATCTTGATCCTGTATACCACTTTCACTTTGAGTCATTTCCTGGTCTTTTTCTACTTCCATGGTACTCAAAGGGTCCATTGTGTGTTCATTCTATTCCTGAACGTACTCCATGATGGTCTCTTTTTCTTTCCCCCTTGCTATCTGATTCTTTGTACTCTCTTTATCCCCTTCCCCAGCTTCTTTTTCTTCAAAGATCTCAAAACTGTTATAAATTTTTGTTTTATCATTTCCACTAGGGTTCTTTTGTGTCTTCCTTCCTCCTCCTTTTCCTTTTCCTCCTACTTTGGTGAAACCTATCTCGTCTTTTCCTTTGTTGGTATTTAGGTTTTCCTCCCTTTGATTGAGAGGATAGTCTCTGAATAGATGCCCATGCTCATGACATTTGTGACATTTAAATGAGGTATGTTCATAGTCAACTTCTTGAACCCATTCCTCATCTTACACTTCTAGAATAACCTCATTTGGAAGGGCTCTTGATATGTCCATCTCCACACATATTCGGGCATAGGATGTGTATTTTCCCCTTAGAGTTTCCTCTGAAATTTTTAAGAAATGACCTAATTTATTGCCTATAGCTTTTAAAGACTTTGTCATCTAGAAATCTAAAGGTAAGGAGTATAGTTGAATCCATACTAGTACCGAAGTGAAGGTTTCTCATTCAGGTACAAAGTTCATCATCCATGGCTTCATATAGAGTCCAACGACTGTAAAGAAGTATGGTCCTCCTTCAAAGATTTTGTCCCTGTCTTCCATGTTCGTAAACACCACAGTGAAAAATCCTTTGGATCCAAGATGAACTCCCCCATTGGTTTCCAGTTATATTTTATCTAGGTGTACAACACTTTCTCTGATGGCTAGATTCCCATAAATTTACATATGATGGCATAGTTAGCCATGTGATCCTTGTGCGCTTGCAGAGGATCGTTCAAAATGACCCAAGGTTTAGTTGTGGTCTTAGGTTTACAAGGCCCCATCCTAGCTCTATTCTCTAACCCTTGACCTCTGTCTTCTTCTTTCTCCCCCCAATAGTCTTCTTCGTGGACCCCTTGATCTGCATTGGTTTTTCTACCTTCTGCCTTCTGAGTTTCTGTGTCTTTTGTCTTGACCTCCAAGGGCTGTGGAGGTTTGTTCTTTTTCCCTCCTCTTCCTCTGTTTTCTACCATATAACTATAGGAGGGACTGCAAATCCCTCCTCCCTATGTCTCCATGGATGCTTGGTACTCTCTGCTCCTTGTTTTGTTAAACCCTAGAACCAGAGCTATCGCATCCCCCTTTATTAATATATTTCTTATTATTGTTACTTTCCTTATTTTAATTCATTTAACTTCTATCTTTCTATTTTCCTTCACTATATTTTTAAGAATATCCTTATTTCAAAATTTAGTTAATTAATTGGTTTTTTTTATTTCTTTTTGTTATTAAATTATTATTTGTTTTACTCGATTTTAATTAATTAATTAATTAATTAATCTATTTATATAATTATATATTCTTTAGGAATTTTATTTCACCTATAATTATGAATTATTCATTAATTTCTCTTTTATAACTATTTCTATTATATTTTCTAATTTAATATTCATATAAAAATTATTCATATATTTTTTTTTATTTTTATTTTTTGACCTTATTCAAGTTGACTATCTAGAATTTATTAAATTATTATTATATTTTTTTTGATTGATTGTTGTTGAATTTCTAACGTTCATCTTCAAGATTCTCTGAAGCCTCTCCACATTATTTATTTTGTGTTAGATAATGCCTCCATCCATGTCCTGAGGATGAACCTCAATTGAGGGTTCCAAACATTGACCCCCTAAAACAATGTTGTTATTAATAGGTAAGAGTTGAATAATCATTATGAATCACATAAGCCTAAGTTTTTAAATAAATATCTATTTTTCAAAGTTAAATATTATAAGTTGCATTGGTCAATACTAAACTAATTAACAGTGGTCAACAGGTGAATGTATTGCTATACTCTTGCTTTGACAGAGACTAATAAGCATCAAAACACTTTCCTTCACTTTACCATGGAGATTCATAATCTATAGAGGTTTTGTTACAATACCATGGGCCAATACCATGTCTTATCAACACAACATATCCAAAAAACCATAAACGCCTCCCTATATGAGATTTTTTTTTTAATTAAGATGGAAAAAAGGACATACCTACTTTGGAGATAAATCTTAACCTTTTATTTGAGTATACTACTATGAATATTCTAAAATGTTGTATATATTACTATCAACATTCTAAAATATTCTACTGAGATTAAATCCCTATTATCCACCTAATAATTGTTGATAATTAAATTAAAATTCTAAAAATCCTATTCCAAAATAACATGTCTATCAACATAATAAATATAAACTAATATTTACTATATTATTAATATTAATTATAAATTTTCATAAACAAATTATTAGATTTATTTTTTCATATAAAATATTTTCCTGTTCACATAAGCATATAAATTAATATTTCAATTATTCAAATTTATTGACAACTAAAGTAACTAATTTTATATTTATAATTACAATATATCTCAAACTAATAAATACTTCCAAAAACTAAACATAAATAACTAATCACATGCTCAAATTAATCTTTATCCCTAACCAATGAGTGCCATTAAAATTCACATTATTACTGAGTTATCGCCAAACCTAAAAACTAAAGAGTGCCTAGGGAAACATCAATTTCTATGTTAATGAGGACATGAAACATCATGGGCTAGGACCTTGTTGTTAGGTCCCTATAATACTAGTGATTACCCCATTATTATTGTAGTTGTATCCCTTATTAATATTGTTGTGCCCCTATTGTCCCCATATTGTTATTACTTGTGCCCCATAGAATCCCTCTATTGTTATTTTTGTGGCTTTATATTATTATTGTTAGGTCGGCTGGGTTATATTGTGACTCCTTAGACTCCTATATATAGAAAGCAGGTTTTGTCATTTGAATCATCAAAGAATCATTCATTTGTGTAATGTAAAGTAGGTTGTCCCCTCGAAGAGGCCAAATTCTAAGGTGTTTGTCTATCCTTTCTATCTTTTTGTGAGCTGCTTTCATAACATTTGTTATCAGAGCTTTGGATGCTACGGTTGCACTGCTCAAAATAGGTCATTGTGGCATTTTCGCTATAACTTTGTTTCTGCAATGTTTCATAAGAAAAAACAAAAACCCATTTGATATGAAATTGCATTAAACCATGGCTCTAAAATTTAGAGCTTTTAGTGCTGTATTTGCGGAGATATGATCTGAGGAAGTTAGTCTTTTTGTAGACTCTTGAATTACATTCCAAATAGGTGACTTGGGGAAAATCATTATAACTTTCTCTGTGATCATCAGATTGAAATTTCGTAAGAAGGTATAGAAAGAGGATGGACTGTAGTTTCTTGTATATATTTTTCAAACCAAAGGTCAAAATAGGGACACGCGGGATGTCGTACAAGTTCGCTTTACTGAACTAGTATATAATCAAGTCACTGTGGGAGATTTGGTATAAATCTTCCTTGGAGAATCCAATTTGGATGAGACTAGTGGCATTGGAAAGAGGAAATAGAGGGCTACTACAGATCACAATTTTAGATCTAGATGATCCAAAATTATAGAGATACATCAGAGGCAATATTGAGCTCCTACAAAGTGAAAAAAGGTGTGTAGATTTTTTAAAATTTTTGCTTAAGCTTGGTTTGAAAAATTATTTTGAAGGAATTCAAAGGGTATAGTAGAGCATTATTATCAGTAATTGATGCCCCGAGGAGAGAAAATTAAAATGCCTAGTAAGCAAGCTAAAAGCTCTAGCATGACTCATGAAGAAGAGGAAGAAATGCTACATGATATATCAAAATTACAAGACCAAATGCAACAAATGTCACTCTCACAAAAGCTAACTGAAGCTCAGATACATGACATGGAATATAAGATAAAGGGCATGGAAGCTAAGATGGATGATTTTAAAATAGATTTGAAGACAGATTTGACAAATTTTCTACAAGAAATACTTACTAATGGTGAAAGGGTAGTAAAGGAAACTCATGATGCGAACAAAAGAAATGTTAATCATGATTTCATAGACTCTAATGTTGGATCGAAGACCCACCATATTCCAAAAAGCGATATGAGGAAGTTTGATGGCAAGGATCCCGCAACATAGATATTATAGATGGAGCAACTTTTTGATCTCAATAATGTGCAAAACACACAAAAGGTATGTATGGCAACTTTATATTTGGAACCAAATCAGTTTGTATGGTATCAATGGCTTTGCTCTAGTAAATAATTTATCACTTGGGCAATTTTTATGAAAGAATCAATAGCACATTATGAGGATACAAAAAGCAACACTTTCTTTAGCCAATTGATAAGTCTCAAACAAAAGGGTTCAATAATGGAGCACATTGAGGAGTTCCAAAAATTGAACATAAGGGTAAAAGATATTCTAGAGGAGCATAGGATTGATGTGTTCATAGGGACTTTAAAGGATAATATCCAACATGATGTTCGCCTTTGGGAACCTGATTCATTAGAGAAGGCATTCAGGTTAGCAAGAAAAATGGAAAGCAAAATTATGGCATCCAGGAAGCATACCACTCACAACTATAAAGATGGAAGTGTTGTTGCCCCAAGTCTTCCACAACCTATAAGGTTGAGACCACAACAATTGGAAGAAAAAGGAGAAAAAGGGCTTTGTCACAGTTGTGATAGCAAATACACTAAAGGTCATAAGTGTGTTGAGAAGAAATTATTCTACATAGATTGTGGAGAGGAAGAAGAAAAGGAGCAAGAAAGGTCAAAAGAAGAGGATATACTCTAGGAACAAAGCCTAGATAAAGAAGAAATGAATCTGATCATATATTGTAATGCATTGGTTGAAATTACCACTCCTCAAACCATCAAGATAGAAGGACAAATCAAGAAGATAATAGTGTTGATTGATTCAGGAAGTACCTACAATTTTATTCATTGTAAGATAGCAAGAGAATTGAATTGCTTCCTATATCCAGCACCAGAGTGTCAAGTGATGGTTGCAAATGGAGTAATGATAAATTTCTTTGGAAAGTGCCATAATATCAAGCTATCCATGGGAGAATATGTATTGACTAGCCCAATGCTTTCCACTCCAATGGGAGGTGTTGATGATGTACTAGAAGTCCAATGGCTACAATCCTTGGGTACAATAGCTTTTAATTTTCAAGAACTTTTCATGAAATTTTCTACGGAAGGAAAGGAAGATGAATTAAGGGGTATTGCAGGGAAAACGAGAAAGATAATCGGCTCTAATGGTATGAGAAAGCTTCTAAAAATGGAACAAAGAGGTGTAATTGCACAATTATGTTCGCTAGATGTTTCCACATTGAAATCGTCTATTTCTCTAGATCTCCAAAAAGTCTTGGACAATCATTCCAAGGTATTTGAGACTCCCAAAGGTCTTCCACAAATTCATGATCATGATCATGCTATTCATCTGATTCCAGGAAGTTCTCCTCCAAACATCAGGCCATACAGATATCCCTATGCCCAAAAGAGTGAAATTGAACGTATGGCTGAAGAAATGCTAGAGGATGGTATAATTCAACCTAGTCAAAGTTCTTTCTCTGCTACAGTAGTATTGGTGCACAAGAAGGATGGATCATGGTGCATGTGTCCGAAATATAGGGAGTTCAACAAGCTCACTATTAAAGATACGTTTCCCATTCCTGTCATTGATGAATTTCTGGATGAATTGCATGGATCAATTTACTTCACCAAGTTGGATGTTCATTCAAGATATCATCAAATCACAATGAAGACTGAAGACATTCGAAAATAACATTTGGAACTCATCAGGGTCATTATGAATTTTTGGTCATGCCTTTGGGCCTTAGCAATGCACCTTCTACATTTCAAGGTTTGATGAATTCCATTTTCAAACCCTTCCTTAGAAAATTTGTGTTAGTATTTTTTGATGATATACTATTCTACAACAAGTCTTGGAAGGATCATGTTGAACATGTTGATAGGGTGCTACAACTATTGGAGGAGAAACAATTATATGCAAAAGATCCAAATGCTTCTTTGGAGTCCAAGAGGTGGAATATCTGGGTCATATTGTATCTCATGAAGGAGTTAAGGTAGACCCTAGCAAAATTAAAGCCAATTAAGGAATCGAAAATCCCCACATCCATAAATCATCTGCGAGGATTTCTCAGGTTGACAGGGTATTATCGCAAGTTTGTTAAGAATTATGGAAGAATAGCAGCACCTCTAAC
>APFE030419140.1:47731-65560 GCA_000404065.3 Pinus taeda
CTGGCAAAATGATTCATTATGGTACAAAGATCGCTTGTACCTCTATAAGAATTCCCAACTCAAACAAAAGATTCTTATAGAATTGCACACTTCTCCCTTAGGAGGGCACTCAGGATTTTCAAAAACTTACCGCAGGGTTAAGAAGGAACTCTTTTGGGATGGACTTAAATTAGATATTCAAAAGTTTGTGGCAGAATGTTCGGTTTTCCAAGAAAATAAAGTTGAAACAATTAAGACCCTGGGTTTATTACAACCTTTATCCATTCTAAGCCAATATTGGGAGGAAGTTTCAATGGATTTTATCACAGGTTTACCCAAGTCTGAGGGAAACAGTGTCATCATGGTGGTAGTTGACAGAATTAACAAGTATGCACACTTTTGTGCATTATCACATCCATTTAAAGCCAGTACAGTTTCTACTGCATTTATGGAAACAATTCAAAAGCTACATGTAAACCTAAAGATTATTGTAAGTGATAGAGATCCCATTTTCACTAGAAATTTTTAGACGGAATTGTTTTCTTGTCTCAGTATTCAGTTAGCTCATAGCTCATCTTATCATCCTCCATTTAATGGGAAAGCTGAGATAGTAAACAAATGTTTGGAAGGATATTTTTGTTGCTTTGTATATGATAAACAGACATAATGGGTCAAATGGTTGCATCTGGCTAAATGGTGGTATAACACTTCCTTCCATACAACAACAAAAATGACCCCATTTATGGCACTTTATGGATATTAGCCACCATCCATCACATCATATTTAAAAGAAAATTCTAAGGTTCAAGCAGTGGAACATCACATCGAGCATCAACAACAAGTCCTCCAACTCTTAAAGGATAACCTCATGTTGGCACAAAATAGAATGAAATAATAGGCAGATCACCATCACAGCGAAATAAGTTTTGATGTAGGTGATTGGGTATTCCTACGGCTACAACCATATAAACAAATGTCCCTCAAGCAAGCTATGAAGGATAATAAATTATCACCAAAGTATTATGGTCCATACAAGGTGCTGCAAAAGATTGGCACTATGGAATACAAATTGGAGCTTCCTGCAGCTTCTCGAGTGCACCTAGCTTTCCATGTTTCGTGTTTAAGAAGGCTATAGGCGACAAGCTCCTAGTTCAAGAATTATTGCCAGAACTTGACGAGGAAGGAAAAATTATATTAGAACCAGAAGTAGTCATAGAAAAAAGAACTCGAAATCTACGAAATTGATCAATTTCGGAGTATCTCATCAAGTGGAAGAACTTATCTACTAAAGATTCCACATGGGAGGATGAGAATTTTATACAAAAGCATCCAAAACTACTCAAGTGTTGAGGACACCAATTTTTTGAATGAGAGGGGCATGTTAGGTCCCGATAATACTAGTGATTACCCCATTACTATTGTAGTTGTATCCCTTATTAATAGTATTGTGCTCCTATTGTCCCCATATTGTTATTATTGTGCCCCATAGAATCCCTCTATTGTTATTTTTATGCCTTTATATTATTATTGTTTGGTTAGCTGGGTTATATTGTGAATCCTTAGACTCCTATATATAGAAAGGAGGTTTTTTCATTTCAATCATCAAAGAATCACTCATTTGTGTAATGTAAAGGAGGTTTCCCCCTCGAAGAGGCTGAATTCTAAGGCATTGATATATCCTTTCTATCTTTTTGTGTGTTGGTTTCATAACACTTGTGCACACTAAAGACTAGAAACCTAAGTAAATGGACTTGAATTTTGATCTGATTAGCATGTATGATGATATTATCCTTGGTTTATGTTATACTAATGCATCCTAGACTTGGTACATGAGGTATATTGTGGACATACATGTGTCCCCCATTGGCACTTTTATTTGTTTGGTACCATGTTTTTAAGTTCCTCCTTCTTAAGTCTCCTTGGTCAGAAGATCAATTAAAAGTATCAGTTAAAAGGATTTCTTTATTATAACTGCCTATGGTAGGTTATATTCTAATCATTTTGTAATCAAAGTGATTTGACTTTCAATTAGTTCTGAAAATTTAAAAATTATTTTGTAAAGCCTATTAAAGTTTTGAAAAAAATTACTATTAAACTGAATATTTTGAAAATAAAAAATAGTTTTAGAAATTTTAATTTCCATTTTGTTATTGCCTTATATAGATGAAATGACTAATTTTACAAGATTATAAATAGAATTTGTTAAAAATAAAAAATATTTTTAAAAATAAAAATAAAAAAATTCTATATTCCACGAAGTGTCACAATAATACACACATCAAATCTCAATATTTATGAAAATTTCATTATTTATAAAAATAAAAAAAATAAAATTATATGCCACCAAGTGTCATAATAGTACACATCAAATCTCAATATTTATAAACTAGCAATTGCACCAAGAGGTGCAAAGGAATGTTGAAAGCTCAAGAAGCCAAGAACAAAAACACAAGGGAAAAAATTGAAGTGTTGGTCGTGTTGAAGTGATGTCCAATATCAAACCCTGGACCCTCCTACCCGTGATGTGCAAGATGTAGATGAAAAATTCCAAGCTTTGTTGCAATACCAAGCTAAACGTGCTTACACATAACTCAAGAATCCACGGGCGCTTCTTTGATTCACTATTTGATAGGAATTTATGTGCAATGTGATCCTTAGCATAGATTTAAGTTTCTCTAGTATGTAACAGTTATGTTATATCTATGTTACAAGTTAAACATAAAGTTTGTGGGGTCTCACCTAGTGAGGACAGTGACATACTTTTCTTGGGAGACATATGCAAGACATGGAAAAAGGAAGTTGTAAGCTTTCATGCTTCAATCTACCATCTGTTTTACTTATTTGAACAAAATATTTTAATGTGTAAGCTGAAACATTTTTATAATTGATATCATTTTTGGTTTTCTAGGTAAGAGAAAAGTGAATTTTTTTTGTCATTGATAATATGGAGGATTTCACTTTAGTCAAAGCTCTTAAAGATGAGGGAATGAATCGTGGCTTTTCCTTTTTGGAGTTTTCAACCCGTTCGAATGCCATGAATGTGTACAAATGGATGCAAAAGTGAGATGTTGTGTTGGGTATTGATAATACTATGAAAGTGTCATTTGTAGAGACATTAGTTGAGCTTGGTGAAGAAGTTATGGCACAAGTGCGTCATTTTGATCTTTTAGATACTAGTTAGATGGGATCGATAATTATGATATTGATAATTAGTTTAATTTGATAAAAATAAGTAATCAATGACCCAAGCATTATTCTTCATGCTTCGAAATCCACATGTCAATCATGCCACCCATGTGCCACACTTTTTTGGCCACAATCTCTCATGTTAATGTGCCCAAGATGCTTTAATCTTTGCCATGAATACTTAAATTTCCCTGGAATGATGCTATGATCCTCCCAAATTCCAATGAATCTAGCCCAAGAGGGAAAGTATTGTGACTATGGGAGTTAACTCCAAGGTGTGACACCATTCTCGCATCTACATGAGCATCGTGTAATGGAAATCAAATTTGAATGGAGAGAATACAACTTATTCCCCCTACCATTTAAGATAAGTTCAATTAATAGCATAAATTTTATTTTATGTATATTTTATTTTTCCTTTTATCCATTTAAACACTTATTTCTAAATTATATATTTAAAGCATTTATTTTTAAATTATAGATAAATTATAAATTTAGAAATACAAATTATTATTATTATTAATTTTTGTTTTAAGACAACCATGGTTCGCTGTCACTAAGTGCCGCTACATCCACAAGAAATTATCCACATAGATCCACCAAAGGTGGCATCATTTATCAGGCCTAACCACAAGGGCATTGACGAGATTTGACCTCGTGATCTCCCAATAGGCAAGGTACTTTGAAACGAGGGATCGATCAATTGAGCTATCCCTTGTGGCTATTAGAAAGGAAAATTAATTTATAAAGTTATATATTAACATAAAACAATATTGTTTAAATTTAAAATTTTGTAAAATATTCTTCTGTTTCATTTTAACATTATCAACCCTTTTAATTATAGATGTTTTAGTGTTCATTTGAATCTCACATTTTATGTTTTATTATGAACATTAAGCTATAATTAAAGTTAATTTGATTTCAAAAGCTATTTTTATTAGTCTTAGGTAAGTTGCATGCTCCCTTATACATGGTTCACAACCTAATTAGCAAGATTTGAACCTTTGATCACATGCTTTATATATTCGTTTAAAACAAAAATTATAAGATGGCCATCACCTTTAAGCTATCCATCTATGAACATGTAACACCTAGGAAAAAAATATTGAAGAATACTGAGATGCATAACTTGTATCGAAAGAATTTGAATTTGGCTCCGTGCTGCTTTAATAACTCCGGAATGATGGTATGGGAACTAGTCTCATTATGATTGGGTTTTTCCCCGGATTTGGGGTTTTCCCGGATAAACACGTGTATTTATGTGTTTATGGTTATTGCTAGTTAATTTTTATATTTATTTCTCTCAGTAATTCTCCGTAATTAATTTGTGTTCTTGGGTAAATTTCTTAACAATTCTTGTCATAAGAATTGAAGCCTCTTAGGTTTGAGTCTCTACTATTGATCTCCGAACTCATTTTTGTCTCCTCCCGTTGCAAAAACATCATAGCACATCATGTACTTCTGCCTGTGGGGGACTTGTTGCATAAATTCTTGGTCTCACTCAGCGAAATGTTTTGGTTTCTCATAGAGATTTTTTTCCTTTTCTCTGAGATTGCATCCGATTGTACCTGACATTGGGTAATGAAGGGTGAAAAGGAAGAACAAGGTCTTTTGGTCCATAAGGGAAGAGAGTAAGTGAGCGAGGAAGAAGTTTGGAATCATGGCATCCTGCATTAATGACACACATCCAAACTCTCATTTCTCAATTACCTCAGCATTAGGGCGAACCCTTACCATATTACACAGGGGAAGGCTACCAAAATTTTAGGAGGGCCATCATCGCTAGTGGAGCACACACATAATTGTGGTGGGTGCAGGAGGAGCACACAAGATCAACATCAATGGAGGAGGTATGTGTACATGTCCTAATTTTCCCACATATTATTCAATCCCTGACCCTAGGTTGAACTTGGCTCACATTTCTATGATAGGAGGTCCACTAGATTTGTGTGAAAAATGCATTTTGACAGACCCAAAATCTGTTCAAGAAAACATAGTAACCCTGCAGAGGTAGCTCTGGACTAGGCTCTCTACATTGATCCCCGGGACAATATTGAATCTCCGTTGAACTATTGGTCCCCCAAGTTTTCTAGTTCTAAGGATTATGCTTATATTCTCAGGGAGATTGGGAACAAAGCAGACTACAAGAAGGAAATTGAATGCTTTGAGTGGGTAGTTTCTCATGAAAGGCGAAGAAACGATCAAGGGAAACTGTTGAGCATTCTTATTATAATTTTGGGTCAACATGGGAGAGTGGGACCTGCAAGGAAAGTATTTGATAAAGCAAAGACATAAGGCTATGGAAACACTGTTTACGCCTTCTATTCTCTCATAAGTGCTTATGGCTACAGTGATATGTGCAAGAAAGCTATTGTTATATTTGATTCAATGAAGAGGTTTGGTTGTAAGCCAAACCTTATTTCTTATAATGTTTTCATTGATTCCTTTGCTAAGGGGAATGTGGATTTAGAAAAAGCCTCAGAAGCTTTTGATTAAATGATACAGGAAGGACTTCAAGCTAGCCAAATTACATTCAATTCTCTACTCTCTATTTTTGTTCTAGGGGGATTATGGGAAGAGGCTCATGTAATGTTTGAAGAATTGTTGTATCAAGGAGATCATAGAAATGTCAGGAGAAAATGTGTAAGCACTAATTGGTTAGCATGATTTCAGTAAATATTTGGAAATGCTTCTGAACCTTAAACGATCATTGGGCATGGAATCCGAAGCTGTCTATTCTTTATGAGAGAAGGCGAACTCACAGAGTTCTCAGAATACAATAGAAAAAAGAAGATGCTAGTGAAAGGTGTTCCCCTGCTCAGAGAACTAGCGCTATGACGCCAAAGTCGCGAATAGAGACACACAACTTCCCACACTGCAAAGCACTACAAAGGGGTAGGATGAAGGTTCCACATGTCAAAATTGGATAGATGTGAGGAGGATGAAAGCTTTGCTCACTGATTTGCTACAATGAACATTGTTTGGACATCAAAAGCCTATAGAAAAAATGCCTTTGACATAAAAACAATACACACATCAAATCTCAATATTTATGAAAATTTCATTATTTATGAGAATTTCATTTCTAAGTAAGTGTGTCAAACTCATGTTTCATTTTTAATTAATGTGTAACTTTTGAAAATAATTTGCAAAGTTTTCTCAAGTTTTTGAAAAAAATTAACACACATTTTATTTTTATGATATTCTTTTTTGTGGGTTTTAATATATATATATATATATAATATAATATATATATATCTTGAAATTTCTTTTTACCTCCATAAATTGATTTTTAATCGGAACTCGTATTATAGTTACAATTTTACATTTATTGCCTATTTAATTTATTAATAACTTAAAGTCTCCCAATACTTATAAATATGTTTCTATTTTTTTCTCATAAAAAATATAAAATGCCTAAAACTTAACTATTCCTTTACTAACAACATATTTCAAAATAATATAATGTATTGATAAGACAAAACAATGCCCCCTCCATTATAAATCTTTGTAGCTCTTTGGTATGCCCCTAAGTCAACATTCCTTTTCATTATTAATTATGTGTTCCTTTAATATTATATAATAATTTTCTTTCAAACACTTTTACCTACATTTAATAGCTAGCTTGATTTATGGACAACTTGTGTAGGAGTCATATAAGGCCTTGAAATATCAAGTTGTCAAATAATGTAAAGTAAAGAATTAAAAGTATTTGTAGATGCATTAGTTATTTAAGAATATAGACGACAAACAAAAGCCAATTCATGCCATTTGTTGTGTAAATTTTTGTTATAATGATTTTAATGTGAAATAGAAATTTCATTGTTTTAACTAAACACCTACCGAATCTTAACTTTGTGAATTCAACTATAAAAATATCCCTACTTAAAAACTTTAACAATTTTATTTGTTTTAATATTCTAAAGCGGAAACATAAATTCAAAAGTTGAAGAAGGTATAAACTATTATAATGCCGGTTACAAATGGAACCTTGCAAATCATAAGTTTTACTAATTATTTTTTGTAAGATATTTATGCATGGGCATTAGGGGAACTTTATACTTCTACTATCAATTACTTTTTGCATAAAAGGCAGGTACTAAGCAACAACGCTGCATATTAGATTTGTTTATATTGAGATGATACATTACAAATTTATATAGAGGATTTATTCACTAAATCTTTACAAATTTATTTTTGTGACTGATGCATTGCCATCTCTATTACAAATATTCCTCACATACAAAAGCTTTTAACTTATAAAGTAATTTCAATTTTTAATCAGTAAATGATTATCATGTATACTTGTTTTTTTAAACATAATTAGTAACATAATTTTGATGTATGCGAAAATTTAACAAGTTTTTATTATTTAATTAATCAATATGATTAAGAAAGTAATAAAGTAATAGTAACGTTCTAAATAATAATACCAAAAAAATTATTGAAATTATAGTTGAAGTATTTTATAAATAAATTTAATAATTTCATATAAAATTGTATGAGATAAGAACGAAAAGTAAACTCATCTTTATTTCAAGAATAATATATATCTAAACAAAATAACATTCTTAATTAAAAAATTACAATGTATAATGAAGTTAGAAATCAATTCATAATATTTATTTCTCATTTTGTTAGAAATGTATTGTTGAGGCAAATTAATTACCTATTATTTAATTGTTAACCCAGGGGTTTCGTAAAACTTGCGAAGTGTGTGTGCACTGTATATGCTATAAATTAATTTTCAATTTAGATCAATCTATGTACGAAACCAAATAACGAAAAACCAAATTCACCTATTCTAATTCAACAATCAATTCAAAAGAAATTATAGTACAATGCAGGGAATTGAAATCTTAATCTATCACACTTGCAGGAATTGAAATCTTAATCTACAACACTTGTAGGAATTGAAATATTAATCTACCACATTTGCAGGAATTGAAATCTTAATATACCACACTTGTAGGAATGAAATCTTAATCTATCACACTTGAATGAATTGAAATCTTAATCTGCCACACTTGCAGGAATGAAATCTTAATCTACCACACTTGCAGGAATTGAAATTGCATGAACTGAAATCTACTCTAAATGATCCTATGCGCATTATCAAATCAAGATCCTATGAAATGAATAATCAAAACCACATGACATGAAATGGAAGCAAAAAAATCATTCTTAACCTCTCACACAGGAAAAGATATGAAAGCAAATAAAAACAAACACTCCTAAAGTCTCACATAGGAAACTATATGAAAGAAATAAATATTAATCTATGAAAGAAATAAATCTTAATCTATGAAAAACAATAAATATCACACATTATAGGTGGCCAATCCAAAAGCATGAGAGATGGAAAGTCGAGAGGCTCTCAGTGCAAGCATTACTAATCAAGGTGAACATCACTCATGGGCATGGTGCTAAATCTAAATTCCATTCAAAACATGAGTGATCTTAACTTTCCACCTGAGTATCTCCAACTTTACACATGCCTTTGAAAGGAGAAGGCTCTCCTATTTATACAAGAACATAAGAAGCTACCTCATTAATGGAGGTCCATTATTCTATCCCTAGATCCCTACAAAATCTCATAGAGTTACAAGTCAAATAGGTAATGATGGGACACATATAGAGTTACAACTCAAATAGTTAATGATGAGGCACATATGCTCTTTGACCTTTATCCAAATCTTCTTCCATATCTTGAAGGGAAATCGAATTTGAGCATTGGAGGCCACAAAAGGGTGCCTTGGAACCTTCCAAATGACCTACACATGTCATGAAACTCAAGCCACTTTCAAGTAGTAGTAGATATATGTCATTTTTTAAGTTTTAACCATAAATTCACTTCAAATACTAGAAATCATTAGCTTTTGGAAAACAAAAGGTAACCCCATGTAATCATGAAAATAGATGCTAATGAAATATTATATAGCTATGGAGTTGCGACATGTGAGTGAAATGGTGGCAATAAAAAGTGAAAGTGCATGATAGTTTGAAGACATTTTTGAGACTCTACATACCCCCAACTGGCATTATTGCATGTCCTCGTGCAATCTACTGCATTGCCTAATCATGATTTTCTTTTGAATGAGCTTGGCTTATATCAATTGTCCTTAAACTTTGCATTTGACAATTTCATTTCTTTTTGCAAAGTATTCCTTGTCATACATTTAATTGCAGCATGTTTGGTCGGTTATTGTGTGACAACCAAATTTTAATTGGTATTAGTTCTTGTGTTTCAATACCTTGTTTCTTTTTGTTGCATCAAGATTTATTGAACATATTTAAGAATGCATCTTTGAATCAGCCATATAATATGCTCATCAATTAGTCTTTATTTGAAAATCATATAACTTTTGAACCATAATGCAATCATAAATGATTAGGACAAGTATGTTAGGATGAAATGAATTGAAATGGAATGAAGTGATATGGATGTGATAATAAATGGATGTCCCTCCCCGGCCAACCAAAGGTGTTTATGTTTTTTTTTGAATGAGAAAAGAAATATGGTGAAGTATTTGCAAAAAATTATAATTTCAGTATTCAAGGAATTCTATGATTAAAAGCTAGAAAGAACATACCTTTACTTACCTAAGAAGTGGACAAATTGTGCATATCTAGAGAAGTTGCAGTTGCTATTGGATCATGGAATAGAATGTAGAATTTCAACTGCTTCTTGGTTGCATAAATGGTGGATAAGGTGGTGAAAGTGGGTTCTTTATTTATGCTACTAAATCTACTATATCTGCTACAAAATGCTGAAATGATGTAGTCTTCACCTAGTATAAAACCCGATGGTACAATTATAGTCATGTGAATAAATGCGTTGTTGTCGAGCATGAAGAGAAGTCATTGGATTACCAACCATTAATGAATGTTGTTAACCAATGCAAGGCAACCTTGCCATTAATGTCAACGAGTGCCAAATTACCTAAGTACATCTTGCAAAGTACGAATATATGAGTTGACGTTGAGCCACTTGCAAGATCCAAAAATCAAGGGACATTGATGTATTCCCATGATTGTTGGCAAGAGAACTTGTCATTGATGCATGCAAGCCTAAAGGTACTAATAAGGATGCTATCCATTAACCTAGATAATATTATGATGTTGATAAGCCAAGACTTGTTAGACGGGAGGCATTATGTATCCCCCATCATCTAACGCGAGTATGGAATAAGGATTTTGGAAGGACTATGGATGGAAAATTTGCATCAAGCAAAATTTATTTAATGGAAAGGAAAACGACAAGAGGGTAAACAAGTGAATGGAAAGCAAAAAGGACAAATCAACATGTAAGCAAGTTAAATGTCTTTGTGAATGGAAATTATGGAAAATGTGAATGGAAAATATAAATGGAAACATTGAGTCTTGCAAGGAAAATGGCAATGACGATGTTTAGCGAAAAATGCTTGAATTGCTTGTGAGTTTGGAGAGGAAAATGATGAAATTTATGAATGAAAGAATGTATTTAATTAGTTCATGGTTCTTGAAATTGTTTGTAAAAACCAGTTTCAATTCTCAGATTGTCTTGGAACTTGAAAACAAACATGGCCTAACATTGCAATAAAACGTAAGTGTGTTCAAAGAGAAGTGATCAATTTCTTTTTGATACATATGCTAGTAAAACAGGTTCATGATGTGTCTTTGCTTCAAATTATCATGGTTAGTCTAATTTCACAATTGTAATAATAAATAAAATCTCTAAAAGGATGATATGAACAATTTCCTCAGTCATAACATTTCATAAAGATAAATAAATATTATTTGTGAATGCTTAATGATTCCTGCAAAATAATCCTCAATAAAAAAATTCATCAATCAATCCTGCAGATAAAGCACCCTTATAGTTCTTCTTATTTCCTGCATCATGCTTAAATACATAACATTAGATAAAACCAATAAAAAATGATTTCACAATGTAAAAACTCAACCTTAATGAAATTTGATTTGAAATTAAGTTTAGTTAAGGTGAGCTATTGCGCTTTTATTCAATTGTCTCATGTTTTATGAATTTTTTTCTCTTGCTTCTACAATTGTGTAAGTGAACCACCAAAACAACTTTTTCTCAATTTTCTCCATGATTAAATGAGTTTCACGTCAATTCTTATGACAATTTTCCATGGAAAATTTCTTTAAAAACTAATAAAACATACAATCTAAAAATTAGCGAAATATTTACAAAACTAAAAAAAAAGTAAAATAGATGTACATAAAATAAAAACATAACAAGAAAAACATATGTACAAACTAAAATATACATACAAACAAACATAAAAAAAATCATAGCAAAACCTATAACATAAATGTACAAATGTTAGAAAAAAAAAAAAAACTTCATTAAAAGAGCATAACAAATCATAACAAAACAATAAAGCATAACATATAACATTCTAAAAAAAACACAACGTAACAAAAACAATGTAATAAAAAAACGAAATTTTCCATGTACAAAACATTTCCATATGTGAAAAAAAGTCAAATGTGTAGAAAAACATTGAAGCGTGTTGAAAACGAAACATGGTTTTGACTACATGAATGTGCTTTTTGTTGGCGAGCAACCACTTTGTTTCATTTTCCTAAAAATGTCCATTGCTTTTTCAATCTCCCTACGTTGGCAAAAACCCTTAAGAATGGCGTTGTAAAGAATAACATCTTGCTTCATTCCATACTTTGTTATTCAAGACATGACTGATTTTAGCTACTTGTAATGTTTCTGGGCAATAAGAGCACGTATGAGGGTTGTAAAAGTAACTAGAGAGGGCCTATGGCCCTCACCCACCAAGCCATCAAAAACTGACTGAACTTCTTTAACCTCACCCTTCTCTATCAAAAGTTTAATCATCTTTGTCCTGGAATAAACAATCCAGAATTCACTTAAGAACATGTATTCCATATTTGCATTCCAACAGGAGGAAACTGAAAGCTGAGTAGGGTGAGATGACAAGGAAGGAGGGTGCAGGACCAGAGGTGGGGCATACATATTTGATTATTAAGTTGTTGGGCCTTGCGCTGGGAGACAAATATTGTATGCAGCTTAATGATAGGCATATTCAATATAATATATGTTGATGTGGGATAGAGCATGATGAAAGCTGTTGGATCGTATCCCATCTCAGATAGGGATCGGTTTGCGCCAAGGGATGCATAAGGTATCGTCGGAAAAGTGAAGGGGCTAGAATGACAAGAGCATTGAATCGAGATTAGTCCAACACTTATGGGTTAGGGGTATCAATTTGTGATATGCCAATTGATAATCCATTTTGAATGCATGTTTGTCGCAGCCTCCATATGAGACTGGCTTTGAATGATGCCCAACCATATACAACATCTAAATTATGATGCATCTAGTAAGATGAATTTCACTTCTACCTAGAGGATGCTAACCCAACAAAAATTGCAAATGGTACTTACAACAACACTATGTTGTTCTGCATAAGCAGTCCAAAGAGCAGCAATTCCTTATGCATAGGGTTTTCCTTCGATTTATATGACTGGGTAGCATTACATCCCAGATAGCATACACTTCAATCCTTCTCAAGCTCACCAAGTTGATAATCAATATGGTACTACTCAACATCTATGTGGTGGATCTACCTCCTGTAGATCAGGAAAATCAAATCCATTTCATGGCTGCAACTGAAGCCTATACATTTAATTGAAAATCATTTTTTCACGAAATCTATAAAATAAGGATCTAAAGAACCATGAATATCTCTCAATTAGTTTTAAATTTTGAGGAAATCACTCAAGATAAACATAATTCACCTCGTTCTAAGAAAAATTCATGTTTTATTTTTCTGAGATTCGTTTTCATTTGGTCACGAAACACGTATTAAAAAAGACATTTTAAAAATCTTACGCATTCTAGCAAATGCTCAGGAAAAAAAATCACTTACTTCTGGATCTTTCATGTCCACCACCAAGCACGGATAAGGATGAGCAGGAGTAGAACCATAAGAGTTCGTAAACTTCTCAAAGAAGTTGCCAGAACAATCCCGTGTGGACCATCATTGGAAGGTTTGAGAACCTTCACTCTTGAACATTCTACCATACTCCATTTAATGTTATAAATGATCCTTTGGTATATAAATATATATCTATATATATATATATATATATATATATATATATATATATAAATATATATATATATATATATATTATATATATATATATAATTAATTATGGATTTTGAATTTGCATTCCAAGTCAACGCAATTTTTTTCTTTATAGGTCGCACGAGAGCCTAAATTTTCAATTTCTCAATTGCCTTGAAAAAATGAATTGATAATTTTTATTTTAAAATTTGCATTTATCTTATTCAAAAACATGATTTTTATTTTATTGAAAATATTTTTGTGAGGTTAATGAAAAAAATGCAAGAAAATAAATAAAAATCTAAAAATTTTAAAGTCTAAAAACCTAAAAAAAAAAATGCAATCAAGAACTTAAAAAAAATGCAGTCAAGCTTGATTTTATTTTTCCTAATTTATCTAATTTTTTTATTTTTTTTAAGTATATGAATGTTTCCAATGGAACCATTTACAGATTGGACTTTCTAAAATGTTCATATCCAGATTTGTAAAATGTACCTGATTGTGTATGACGACATGAGAAATAATTTTGACCTTTAGATCTGTCGCAAAGATCTCTTGGAGAACGAATGAATGTCATGGCGCAATCGCATTTCGATACCATTCCTCAATGTAATCCTTGTGCTCCAAGAATGTTTGATCTGCATTATAGATCATTTGCCCATAAATGGTTAGTATTGATTTTTTTTAAATGATATGCGGCTAAATGATTTATGCATCTACATTCTTTAATCATGCATCTAGGAAGAAAAATGAAAAATGAACTCAAGATTGAAAGCTAGTTCCTATGCACACTTCCCCGACAACGACACCAAAATGTTGAGGAAAATTAATTACTTATCATTTAATTGTCAACCCGGGGGTTTTGTAAAACTTGTGAAGTGTGTGTGCGCTTTATATGCTAGAAATTAACTTTCAATTTAGATCAATCTAACTATGAAACCAAATAACAACAAACCAAATTCACCTATTATAATTCAACAATCAATTCAAAAGAAATTATAGTAAAATTATAGTACAATGCATGAAATTCAAATCTTAATCTATCACACTTGCAGGAATTGAAATCTTAATCTACCACACCTATAGGAATTGAAATCTTAATCTACCACACTTGCAGGAGTGAAATATTAATCTACCACACTTGCTATAATTGAAATTTTAATCTACCACACTTGCAGGAATTGAAATTGCATGAAATGAAATCTACTCTAAAGGATCATGTGTGCATTATCAAATCATGATCCTATGAAATGAATAATGAAAATCACATGACATGAAATGAAAGAGAAAACAATCATTCTTAACCTCTCACACAGGAAAAGATATGAAAGCAAATAAAAAAAATCACTCTTAACCTCTCACATAGGAAAATATATGAAATTAATGAATCTTAATCTATGAAAGCAATAAATCTTAATCTATGAAAAACAATAAATCTCACACAATATAGGTGGCCAATCCAAAAGCATGAGAGATGCAAGTTGAGAGGTTCCCAGTGCAAGCATTACCAATCAAGGTGAACATCACTCATTAGCATGGTGCTAAATCTAAATTCCATCCAAAACATGAGTAATATTAACTTTCCACCTGAGTATCTCCAACTTTACACATGCCTTTGAAAGGAGAAGGCTCTCCTATTTATACAAGAACCTAAGAAGCTACCTCATTAATGTAGGTCCATTATTCTCTCCCTAGATCCCTAGAAAAACTCATAGAGTTACAACTCAAATAGGTAATGATGAGACACATATCCTATTTGACCTTTATCTAAATCTTCTTCCATATCTTGAAGGGAATTCGAATTTGAGCATTGGAGGCCACATAAGGGTTCCTTGGAGGCTTCCAAATGATCTACACATTTCATAAAACTCAAGCCACTTTTAAGTATTAGCAAGTATATGTCATTTTTCTAGGTTTTAACCATAAATTCACTTAAAATACTAGAAATCATTAGCTTTCGGAAAACACAAAGGTAACCCATGTAATCATGAAAATGGAGGTTAATGAAAGATTACATGGCTATGGATTTGTGACATGTGAGCGAAATGGTGGCGATAAAGGTGAAAGTGGATGATATTTTGAAGACATTTTGGAGACTCTACATGTAGCAAGAAAGGTTATATTTGACTTGTGCCTTTGTGAAATTTATTAATTCGTTTTTCCACATCAACACGATGACTTGGATTACAATTAATTTGTGTGTCATGGCTTGTGTCTACTATTTTACTCATTAAATTCAAGTTATAGGATAGAAGTAGAGTTTTGCATGTAGTGATTACTAATTTAGTAATCTAGTTCAGATATTTTCCGTTTGACTTAGTTAACGAAGCTGAAGTACCTAGTTGAGTCAGATGAAGGTCATTTAAGTAGTATAACTATTGCTAACTCAATGATATCTTATTTAAACTAGTCAATCAACTAAAAAATAACCCATACATCCATGGAATTAAATTATTTAGCTAAATTGGATGAAAAGGCACATTGTAATTATCAATTATATACTAGTTAAGTGTACATGCTTAGTAGTTAAGCAAGTGAATCATTCCTTGGGAATTGTGCAAGAAAATATGAGAAAAATCCTATCTTTTAGGAGCTAATTTCCTCCAGGATTACGTAAGGAAATAGGAGCAAGTTGTTGGGTTGTTTTATATTCTTTCCATGACTAACCCTATACTAGGTTGGGCAAACCTACCTATGGTTTCTAGTCCATGGTTTTGGACGCGAAGGTTTTCGGTCCATGGTATTGGATGCTTCGGCATGTATAAATATGTACTGTAACATTGAAAGGAACATAATGAAACATCAAGCTAGTAATCCCAGTTTTGGGATCCAGGGGAAAATCTTTGTGTGTATTTGTTTTATGTGCTATGTTCTTGCATTGTTTATTTTCTGTGTTTTAAAATTCATATGTAGGTAATTTCTCTACGGGGTTGAAACCTACATTTGGTATCAGGGTTTTTTTTCACTTCAAGGGGACGCCTTTGTTGCTGAGGGGTTTCACTCGAGCCTATGGTAGACCCTGTTGAGTGGGAGATCTGCGAGATCAATTTCGGTGGTGAAATAAGATGGCGAGCAATGGAAAGATAGAGATCAAGAAATTTAATGGTTAGAGTTTTGAGTTGTGGAAACTCAAGATGGAGGATCCATTGGTGGATAAAGATCAGTGGATCGTGGTAGATCTGGGTACTAAACTAAACCAACAGGAGTGTCTGATGAAGAATGGAAGAAGTTAGATCAGAAGGCAAAGATCACAATAAGATTGTGTGTCTCATATTCAGTACTATTGAATGTATCAGGGGAAGCTACGGCTGAGGCTTTGTGGGACAACTCAGGGACTTTATACCAATCTAAGTCTCTGGTGAATAAACTATTCCCACGGAAAAAGTTGTATAACCTGAGGATGAAAGATGGAGACTCGGTGACAAAGCATTTGAATGTGTTTAATACTATGGTAAGTCAGCTATCATCTATTGATATCAAAATTTCAGATGAAGATAAGTGCATTAGTTTGTTGTGTTCTCTACCAGATTCTTGGGATAGTCTAGTTATTGCAATAGGTAACAATGCATATGCCTTGTATTTTGATTAAATAGTCTCATCCCTACTAACAGAGGAGATGAGACAGAAAAATGTGGGGAGCCAGAGTGGTGATGCCTTGTTTGTACGAGGACGATCCCAGAACAGAAACAAAAATAAGTCATCGAGCGGGAGATCTAAATCTAGAGGGAGATTTAAATCTCTAGGAAAACCTGTAAAGGTGGTGTGCTGGAAATGCAGAGAGGAAGGGCACTACAAAAGGGACTGTAAATCTAAAGCTCCCTACAAAGGAAAGGGATTTGATGATGCTTCTTCTGCAGAGGCGAAAACCACCTCAGATGAAGGTTGGGAATGTGTACTTGCCTTCTTCAAGTACACATGTAGATCATGAGGCATGGTTGATTGACTCAGGTGCATCCTTTCACTTCACTCCCCATAGAGAGTGGTTCTGCGAGTATGAGAAATACGATGGTGGTGATGTCTTCTTAGGAGATGATAGGAAGGCTAGAATCATTGGTCGCGGAAAAGTAAAGTTGAAGTTGCAAGGTGGAAGGGTTAGAACCCTTCCGGGTGTTCTGCATATTATTGCGTTGGCCAGAAATCTGATTTCTGTAAGCAAGTTGGATGATGCAGGTTTAAAGACAGTGTTCGAGAAGGATACCACTTGCAAGATGGTTCGAGAAGCACTGGTATTGATGCGGGGAGTTCGGATTGGAACTCTGTACAAGCTGCAAGGTAGCACTGTTGTTGATGGGTGCAATAGTTATATGGTTCCTGAAAATGGAGTAAGAAATCTAGTGGTCTCTGGAGAGAAGACCATGTTGTGGCATCAAAGGCTTGGACATATTGGAGAGAAGGGCCTTCGAATACTTCATGGTAAAGGTATGGTAGAAGGTATGAGTAATCGCTCTCTGGATTTTGATTTCTGTGAAAATTGTGTATATGGGAAGCAGAATCGGGTGAGTTTCCCCTCTGGTGGTAAGAGGACGAAATAGATATTAGAGCTTGTGCACAG